>VZRL01005389.1:112548-175498 GCA_013397895.1 Origma solitaria
GTGTTTTATTATGTTAGATTAATTGTACCATTTAGTTCCCTTTTATGAATTAACATCCTGCAGTACCACAGACTGGCATCTGAGAGGTGAATAGATGTTTTTCTCCCTCAAGTAGACATTCTTCATAGATATTTAACCAATAAAATTATGAAAGAATAATGTTTTAAGAGGTTTGACATCAGCCTACAGCAGTGCATTTTCTTAACTATATAGGGCTGTTGCAGTGATTTGTTTCTTTTTTTCTTCTCTTCCTTCATGCAGTGGCCCGGTCCTTGTTTCTATGTGGACATACAAGAGAATATAGGCTAGAGCACAAAATATACCTAATATAGCTGTATGTAATCAGGACACTGACAGCATTATCTTGGATTATTTTTTAGACAACAATCTTCTCTGGTTATTTCCACAGGCTTTGGGTTGCTAGGGGTGAGGACTAGAGTCCTGGAGCAATCTCCTGGGACTAACCTGTCACACAGTTTTTAAGATAATACCTTGTTGAGTTGCATAGATGCATCACTGCTTTACAGCATTTTGCAGGTATGCATGTAACTGTTCTAAGAACTAATTCTAAAACTTCTCAATGTCAAGGGGTGCAATGACTTTCTCTTGATTCTCTGTCCTTGGTTGCCAATGCAAAAGTACAGGGTACAGTCCACCTTCTTGGGCTTCTCTCCAGCAGCTGGCAGCCAGCTTCTACAGAGAAGGGTGTTTTATTTCCAATGTCAGTCAGATTTTATGCTGGTGTTGTGTCATTTAAAGTGTGCTAAACTGGTGAGAACTCTTAGAGGTGATAATATAGTGTCCTTTCAGCTGCCAGTGGCACTTCTGTAGCAGAGCTCCCCCTGCATCTATCAAACATGAAGAATCACAGAATGTTCTGAGTTGGAAGGGACCCACATGGCTACGTGGTCCTGTTCTGGATGCTGTGTTGTGTCAAAATACTTGCAAAAAATTCCACATCATCTGAAGAGATGAGGGTGGAAAATTTACAGATACTGAGTGTGTGAAACTTTCTGCAAATATTTGAGGGGGCAAAGCAGGTCACATTCAGATGTGTATCTATAGTTCTTTCAACAAGGTGGCAGGGATGAAAGTTAAATTAATGGGCTGAAGCCGAGACTTCATTTTCTTTTTTCAGAAGTCATAGTGTATCATTAAGCTGCTTTTGACTTTTAAAAGCTCAAAGATTTTTGATTAATTGGGTTGTTAAATTGAAATTTAGGGATGCTATTGGAATGTTGGTTCTCCGAAGACTTTCCCTTTGAAACACTTCCTGCTGGGGCTAAAGGATCCAATATTCACCATCTGCTGATGGTTATTACAGAATGACATTTGAGGAACTGTAAAATTAACTCTTCTTGTGGTAGTTCATCTTCTTTGAATAGAATTAATTCTTCTGAGTCTGTTTCTTTTTTGTTTGTGTGGGTTTTTGTTTGGTTTTTTCTTTGTTTGTTTGTTTTTTTGTTTGTTTGGTTTGGTTTTTAAAATTTTATGACCTGTTTTTCAGACAAGAAAATCGGGAGGTGGTGGCACTCTAAACTCATGGCTATTTTAAATTTTGGGGTCTTTTTCTCCACCAACAGCAGCAAGTGAGCAAGTGACTCCCCAGTTAAAGAAGCTCTCAAAGTGATTATCCACACACTCCTTTCCTAAGTGCAGAATCTCCATCTTTCAGGTGTAAACTTAGGTAACAGATTTTTCCTCTGCATTCCAAATAGAAGAGGTGTCTGGTGAATGTTTGCTTTTTGAAGTACGGCTTCATTTTCTTCATCTTGTTTTTATTTAATCCTATCCTGAGACACAGGAGAATTATTAATCAGAAATTATTCTAGTATATAAACATACACCTTGGTTACAGCTGTAAAATGTGCGGACTAAGCATCATCCGCTAGGAAGTAAATTTTACTCTAGTATGGAGAACCAGATTCTGTGCCATTTCTTAACTGAGTCTGGGAATTTTGGTGGTTTACAGGACTCTTACTGCAGCTCTTCACAAAGGCAAATGTTGCTCTAAGCATCTTGTTGGCAGTACAACACACTTTGGTTTGTCAAAGTCATTATGTACAGTGATTCTTATCAGCTCTTACTTCCAGTCACAAAGCAGGATTTAAAATACTAACAGTTCTTCTATTTAGTGCTGTGTCTAGGATGCTAGTTACTATTTTATAGTCAATGTATAACAGTGATATCTGATTATATTTGCAGAAGTTTATTTGGTCTTTATCAGATGTTGAGTTTATGGATGCTATTGAAGAGCTGCTTTATTTTCAGTGTGAAGATTTATGATCCAGATCCTCAGTAGGTGTAATTCAGTTTAGTTGAAGTCAGTGGAGCTATATTGCTTTACAGCAAAATAGTTCTTGAAGTTTGGACAGGATTTTCTTTGGTGCTTCACATGTTTTGCTTCTCTGAAGGAAGTGACTAGATTTTAATCACTGCTTTATCTCATCCAATGTAATATTCTGCTAGAGGCTGTTTTCAGCTGTTACTCAGCCTTTTGATAATGTAATTTAAGAGAAGAATAACTCAAATATGTTGCTAAAAATAATAGGACTTACGAAGGTTTAGTGCTAAAAGACTGTAAGATTGTAAACATTTTATTCACGGTTCCAAAGTCAGGGATCATTGTTTTACTGGTTATTTCTAAATGTGAGGTTTAGTTTGATCTTTCTAATTTTTTTTAATGTTGTGCTCTTAGTTTGACAACACTTTTTCTAGAGAAACAACAGCTTATCAAATAGACTTCAGTGTTGTAAAATTTAAAAATGAAAAAAATTGCTCATTAGTCTGTTCATTTTCATAATTCTTCCTTCTTGTTTGCATGAATTGTTTGTTATTAATTTATGCTGGTAAAAGAAAAAAAAATCAATAAAACCCCAGACCCGAACCAAACAAAAATAAAAAAACCCCCAACAAACAGAAAAACCCCCAACAAACAGAAAAACCCCAAACAAACAAAACCATCCCCCCAAAAAGAAACCCCAAAACCAAAGACCCCCCCCAAAAAATAAAAAAAAAAGCTCCAAACAAATCACTTTTTGGAAATGGAAATGGGAGGGGGACTTTCCCTCTTTTTTCCTCCTCTTTTTTTTTTTTTTTTTTTGGTGTTGGAACCTCTGATTCAGAATGCATTTCCTGCCTGTTTTCTGTGTTGTTTTGGAATATTTGTTTACTGCTATGTATGTATAT
This sequence comes from Origma solitaria, assembly GCA_013397895.1. Classification (NCBI taxonomy): domain Eukaryota; kingdom Metazoa; phylum Chordata; class Aves; order Passeriformes; family Acanthizidae; genus Origma; species Origma solitaria. Next base: position 115,738 of record VZRL01005389.1, read on the forward strand.
GTTATGGGGGAAATAGCTTCATTTGAAAATGCCAAGTAGTCAAGGTGCAGTCTTTTCCAGAATGAGTAAAATGTCTATAAAATTTGTTAAGCTTGATATCTGAATACACATATTTGCACACTCCTCAAGGCAAGAGATACCTGGAATTTTTTGTAGTTTTTCTTTGTAGGTATCCTTGAGGGGATTTATGTGTGTGTGTCTTGTTGCTGCTGCTAAAAGAATGCTAGGACCTAAACAAATTTCCTTCTCATACACACTGCATTGGATTGAGAAGACAAAGCTCCAGTTTCTAGTTCTTTGTAGGAATGAAATTGTGTACTGTGACTATTTTAAGGATTGTGCTCAGAAATATGTCAGTCTTTCTTGTCCAGTAACCTGAAAAATCGTAGTGAGTTTTTTTTGTGGTTGGTTGGTGGGTTTTTTTTTTTGTTCTGTTTTGGGGCTATTTTGTTGCTGTTTTGGGGCTTTTTTGCTTGTTTGTTTGGTATTTGGGGTTTTGTTGGGGTTTTTTTTGTGTCTGTGGCTTTTTTTTCCTGGACTTAGCTTTTCAAACAAGCATCCTCCAAAATATCTGTTTCTCAGATGAGCGAAAAAATACTCTACGTATTGCTTACACCATAATTATACACTTAGATCACTCACAGAGCTTGAAACATTCACTAGCGCAGTGTTAGGCTACTAAGATCTGTTCAGTTAGCACACTGGGATAGTTCTAGAAAGAATGTCACAAACACATTCAGCTAAAAAATTTCCAGAGATTCCTGAATCTAACTATTTAGAATGAACAACACTTAATGGAACTCAAATTTTGTGAGTTTCTTGGTCTACTGGATTAAACTTTGCTGTTCTGAGGAGCCCAGAGCTTTGTTCCAGCTTGCTAGAGGGGAATGTGGCATCCACAATATAGGAAAATGATGTAGGAAGGATCCTGTATGTCTCCTGTGTTGGGACAATTGCAGAATTTTTTTGGCTTGTTTTTTCCAACAAGAATTGCAAGGTACAGTCTACAACCTGTGGTAGTTTAAAAATTTAAATTTAAATTTCAAAATGTGGTCTCATTGTTATCCATTTACCATATGTTAACTAGTAGACATTCTGATCAGAAGGAGCAGCAGCAGCAGTGGACAGAACTCTCCAATTTGTACCTTTAGCTGTGTGTCCAATCTGTACCTTTAGCTGTGCATGTAAAGTACATATCATACAGCAGTCAGAGAATCACAGAATATTCTGAGCTGGAAGGGATCCACAGGGATCATTGAGTCCAGCTCTTAATGAATGGCCCATACAGGGATCAAACCCATGAGTCTGGTATTGTTAGCACCATGCTGTAACCAGCTGAGCTGAAGTTTTGATAGGACATACAAATCTGTACAGTGGCCTTGAAATGTATGTCAGCCTGCAAATTAGTATGTGAAAATGGAAATTTTGTATGATTTATAGTTTACCTCAATTTAATATTAGAAATTGCATTAATGCAGTAATCAGACAAAAGGTGCGGACCAAACTCTCATATGCTTAGCGTTCTACAAAATAATCGAGCATGAAAGTATGCTAGAAAGAAGCTTACAATGTAAGTACAAGACAAGTGGTGAGGGCTGGAGGAGAAGGGACCAAAATGAAGCAGTGAGAAAATACTGATCAAAATGGCCAGTGGAAGTTGTGGCATGATAATAGCCCAATTATGGTCAAGCTTTTAACAGGCTTTGAAACAGACAGAAATTTTGTGGTGGGATATGAAAAAAGAGACTGAACCTGATTTATGGATGTTTTATGAAGGCCACCTAGTTGATGAGTGAGAAAAGCTGGAAAGAGATGCAAGTGTGGGTGGACTAGTCACTCAACCACTAATTCGAGATTATAGCTAGGTAAGTCCTCTGTAGAACTATGAAATAGAGGTAAGTAGTTTTATCTTTTATACTTGTCTGGGTTTAACCCTAGCTGGCAACTAAGTATTGCACAGCCGCTGGCTAACTCCCCCGCCCCCCATCATTGGGATGAGAGTGATAGAGAAAATGTAAACCTTGTGGGTAGAGATAAGAACAATTTAATAATTGACACCAGATGTAATAATAATAATATTAACAATAATATTAGACTAATAATACTAATGGTGTTGCTGCATCCAAGGCCCGAGACAGGCAGGATGAGTGTATGATGATGGATGTGGATGATTAGGAAAGCAGTGTGCTAGAGGTGACAGCTAGTCTTCAGTAGAGATCACTGCATATATTTTAATTGCAAAAGAGGGTAAAATATTAGTTTGGACAGACACGGCATCTGTAAAGGAACTTTGACCTTTATAGATTTGCATGTGATCAGAAAGAGCCTGTTTTTGGACAACCATTGCATTTCTGACTTGTGCTCCAGATAAAGCTGCAAAAAATATGGGTTGTGGGTTTTTTTGGTTGTGGATTTTGTTGTTTCATTTTGTTTTGATTTAAACAGAATTTTCTCTGTAACTAATATTTTTACAGAAGTTTTCTAAGACAGAGGATCTTGGGAAAGTACCAACTACGGAAGTATCACTGAACTCAGAAGATGTATGAATTGTGTGCACTGCTCCTTTAGGATGAGTGTGTGTGAGAGATAAGAGTTTTCCAGCTGTGACAAGTTTAGTCCTGCTGGTCAGAGGAAAGGAAATGCCAGAGCTATGTGGCAGGGAAATTTTGCAGTAAAACTGATTTAAGTGTATGTAGCATTGAGCACCTAATGTAGATCACCATTGTAGATATTAGTCCATTTGACTATGAGACTATTTATTGGCTGTTAGGAGAAACAGGAATGGTATTTCACTGTTCAGGAGAGCATGAAGCACGGTGCAATGTTTTAGTCCACAAAGTAGGAGGTGCAAGCAAGGTTCCCCTATTTACTTGTCCTGAGGTTGTGTAGTCACATCTGTAGACAAGTGGGAAAGTAGTTAATTGTCACAACTTAGTCCAAAATACTTGCAGAGATGGGATCGTGCCTGGAAAACTTATACAGGAAAGGGATTTGTGCTTTCTTTTGGGTTTCATGGCTCTCCAGAGTGGTGCATTTCTGAGGAATAGTTCTTGGAGTCAAGTGTCTTCAGAGGTGTAGTAGCAGTTGGAGCTAGGCTGGGGTTGGAATTGGAGTTGTTCCACAAGGAACATGAAATGATGCGGCTAAAAGCAGGGTGGGAGTCATAGCCTGGGAAATCAAGTCCTCTCTACAGTCATAGAGGAAATCATACTGACCTTCGGTTTGTGAATCTAACTGGAGGGTTGTGTGAGTAACCAGAGCACTTTTAAAGATGCGCAACAAGGAGGTACAAACTACTCCTATAACTTGAGGTCTGGCAAAAGAGAACTCCTTCTGCATATGATCCCCTGTTCTGTCCCATCTCTCTGGCTCTTGGGGGGATATGGACAAATAGTTATTGCTGAATAACCAAAGGTGCGTGTTTGGAGCCTACTAATTTCCCAGGAACAGCTTTCACACACGTCTTGCAGTGAAAAAGAACTCACAGTCGTCTGACCATCAGTGGCAGAGGGCTGGCTGAGCTGCTTTGTGTGTACCAATGGGGGTGTGTTTGCTGAAGAACCATGGACAGGCTGTAAATGCCAATCTTAGCTTACTCCACAGTTGCTCTTCCTGGTTACTCTGCCCAGGTGTGTTTTATGTGAGGCTCCCTTCTCATCTTTCCTGCTGTCTGACTGTAATGCTGTTCACTTTTAGCTCAGCATGACACATGAATTTCTGTCCAGCCCTTTCCCTTCAAAGGGAGAAACAGGAAGATTAGTACAGTTAAGACTGCCTTAGAGAAACTATGCCTTGTCCTCATGATGAGACAGCAATAGAGGTTGGGTAATTTCCTTCCTATTTCTGTGTTTAATTGTCCCATATGTACAGTACAGCTGATGCTGCCGAGCTCTTATATGTGGAATTCTTTGACACCTGAAGATTTAGGAGCAGTAGACAGTTGCATTTTGCTTCTTTATAGGCACACCTTACAACAGCACAGTTACTACAAAACAGTGTGGAATATTTAGCATCTGGAAACAGGTGCATGTACCCTATCACTGAATAGGGATACTGCATTTCTAAATTTATTTGTGTTCATCCTGTTGGAGGTATTTTACAAGCTGGAAGAGAAGGGTCAGGCTTTTAAAACAGGGCATTAATTTGGAAAATGTGCATTATGCATTTGGATCACGTCATAGCTGATCTCATATAGTCAAATTAGAAAAATATACAGAATATGTTATAAATTCAGAAGAACATATTTTTCTCTAAAAATAGTGTATTTGGAATGAGGATAATAACTTATTATTCAGAACACTCATCAGAATCAAGAAGGAAAGCAAGGAGAAAACTGACAGTTACTTAAGTCACGAGAAAAATAGTGTAACACATTTATTTTATCAGAAATTATCTAAAATATAAAGAATTTCTAGTGATGGAAATTCAGAAAATACAGAAAAATAAATTTAATTTATCCAAGAATTTTGATGTGTATAGGAGCCGAAACTTGCAGCACTTAGAGATAAATGTTGTCCTGAATAAGTTTTTTGGATGATAATTCTGATCTTCTTGGAAGTTGGTGGCAATGTCAGTGATTCTCTTGTTTTGGTTTGGCCCTTTGCCCTGTGCAGGTGTTTAATTTACACTTCCAAAAATTTCTAATTTTTGAAGAAAATTCTCTAAATGAGAATACCTTATTTTCAAGGGTGGTTGTGGAAAAGATACCTAGTCAAAGGATGAGTGCAGTCTAAATGCCTTCTTTGCTAAACTGATCCATTTTAAATTAACATTTCTGTTCTAGTTGTTGCTTTTTTTTTTTCTTTTTAGACTTGCTTTTTTCCTTTTGTTTTTCAGTAGTTGATCAGGTATGATCATTCAGACTGAATTTAGCAGATATCATTTTGCCATGGATTTTCTTCCTGTTGAGCATGATTCTTATGAATTTTCAAGTTTTAAAAACCAAGTTCAGTAATGTTCTAGATACTATATAGCTTCTTGTTACCCCTTGCTCCTTAGATATTCAATAAAGGGATATTATTTCTTCTCTAATGCGGGCTTGCTACTTCAAATTTTTGCCACATGGACCTTTTTTTCCCTTGAGGTGCTTTTTTCCAAAATTATTTTTATTCTTTAATAATTGTATTCTCAAAGGGAGAAATGTGCCTCCCCTCTTCCTTTAGTCTTTCTGTAACATTTTATCTCCATGTTCAGGATATTTATTTGACCTTTTATATCTCCTACATCTAATGACATTTGTTTCATGAGCTTTAGTAAAGATGAATGACCTTTTAACTCTTAAAAAAAAAAAAGAAAATCCATTTTCATCTTTCTTTGCTCTCTTTTCTTCCTATAGAAGTAAGCTTTGCTCTTTCCTTTTACTTGCTTTAAAGTCTTAGAGGGAAATCCTAGTCCTTATTAAGTTTGGGGAAAGATTTCTGCTGATGTAGTTGAGCCCCAACTCAACTACTAGTTTTACTGTGAAGGTAAAATTGTTGGCCAAATTTTCAAGTAAATAACTAGTCTTTTTAGCCCTCCTTTCCCAAAATAGTAAGCATATAAGTTTTAGTATTTAGTCTTGGTAAATGGTGGTTCTATGCCTAGAAGTATAGTTTCAGAAGAAGGTACTAATTGAGATTATCATTGGAGTTGGAAAAAAAGTTTCCCTATTAATAAAAAAAGCAAAATGTCAAAATCTAACTCCTTATTCAGAACTGGGAAGCACTTTAATTCTTTATGTAATGAAACATGACTAATTCAGTTAAAAGGAAATGGGCCTGGGATGTATCAGATTTGCATACAAAATCATCCTCTGCTTTGTATGGAGAACAGAGCAAAGTCTCTCCTTCTAGAAAGTAACCTAGCCAAGAGGCTGTTTTGGGATGTGCCAAAGAATGCCACCCAGAGCACTCCTACCCAGGAAAAAGATCGGCTGTGAAGTTAAAACCCGAGTAAAATGAGACTGGCTAAATAACAGAGCAATGAAAAAACATTTTTTTCTCTGCTCTAACTTTACTTTTTTTAATCACAGAATATCAGTGGGCAACAGCTGAATGATCTGGCTCTTAACTTCTCTTTAGTTTGAAAATAAAAGAAATTTATAGCTGTTCTTGTTATCATTTTGTATAGTTTTAGCTCATTTTAATGGTTCTCAGATTAAATTCATGGCTATCTTGCAGGGACTATGACATCAACAAGTGGGAGAATTAATCTCTATATAACACTTAGCTGTGTGTGAATCATGAAGGAATATTTTTGCTCTGATCTCACTGGTAAAATTTCTTTGGAACTGCATTTTATTTTCCTCTGCTTTCTTATTTCCAAGTAAGATTGATAAATGCTAAGAAAAATCCCTCCTTTATAAGAAGTGTTTTAGGAGTTGTTAAACGAAACAAACTTTTAAGAGGAAAGCAAGTAAGTGCAGCACGTCCTGTTACATGATATACCTCTCCGAACACATATTGTGCCTAGCAGCTCCCTATGCTTACAGAAAGCCATCTGCCCTACAAATGCAGTGCTCTAAATAGATGTAAGTCTTCTAGACCTTCAGTGTGTACAAATCAAGCACCCACAGAACAATATTGTTTTGATAGAAAGGTGGTTGAGCTTGGAGCTGGGAGCTGCAAGGAGCAGAGGCCATCATTGTGCCCCGTGGGCTGTGAAGCTGATGGTGTGCAGAAGTCCTTCTCTCTCTGTCCGAAGCCAATGTTAATGGGTATATTTGGGGCTCTTTCTTATCCTCCCTTGCAGCAATTTGTAATTCTCTGGAAACTGAAGAAAATGCTCTTTTCCAGTGCCTCAGTTTATCCCCTTCAGTTGTCTCAAAAATAAGAGCCAAATTCTCTTTTCAGCCATTTAGTAAAACAACGAATTATTTGCAAAGCTTATTTGTGCTTTTCCTGCTTTCTAACAAATATAAACAAACAGATTGTAAATATTTTTACCCAGTTTATTTGATATAAATAGGAAATCCTATAAAGGACTGAATTTATCTAATAATATCTAACCACGTGACCAGACCCTGATTCATTCACTTGTACCTTGGCTTCTTGAACAAATGAAGCAGCTGAACAAGTTTTTTGTATTGGTAATTCATTCTGTGATTATGTGTTTGATGATTTTTTTTTTTTTTGTCAAATCAGAACTTCTCCCATATTAGTCTTCACCTGTTAATAATAAGGAGTCCATGGTCTATAACTCATGTTGATTTATCCTCATGGGAGGGTTGTTTGCTTTCACTCCCAAAAGCAAATATGAAGATGATGTACTATTGAGTGTTAAATATTTAAATTTATTAGCAGATGGGACTTTAATTTTTTTTTCCTACTCATCACAGAGTTGTTTATAGAACTACAGAGTTATTAAAAATTCTGTCCTAATATAAAAGGTCTGCCTAAAATGTGAGAAGAAAAGTCCATCTTTGGAAAGAATGCACCAAGGCCCTTGGGGCTATACCAGGGCTTTACTTTGATTCATCTGCAAGGTAGCTGCTTCCTCATCTCACCTCTGAACCAAGCAGCAGATGTCAGCCCCTTAATTCAGTCCTTCCAGAGAATGTGTACTACTGGAGTTGTGTTATTTAATTTTTAAAGGAGTTCTGGTGCAACCTCTGTTAAAGATACAACCAATGTTTTCTCATTGAACCCAGTAACCTCAGCATCCCTTTTGCTAGATGGTGAGCAGAGAGCACAGGCTGCCTGTGATTTTTACAAAACCAGCTTGCCCACATCCCTTTCCCTTTTTCATATTAGTATGGAAGTCCTGGAGGAAGCTGCTTACTCTTACTTTATGGTGCTGGCAGTGAGTACAGTTTTGTGAGGGAAAAAGCAGGAGGCTTGCTGCAGGGCTAAAATAACCATGGGTTTTCTCAAAGCAGGTTCCAAGATCTCCTTGTTCAAATGCCTCAAAACCTAGACTTTGTCATGAAATGGGGATGGCCAATTCAGTGAGGCACAGTACCTTCAGCTGGACTTGGGGAGTCTTGGCTAGTCCCAGGATGAGAAACTGTGCTATCCAAAGAGCTGAGATAGCGTGAACCTTCTCATGAAGCCAAGCAGCTTTTGGAAGGCTCTGATCTCTTTTGCTTGCCATTCCTTGAACTTTTCATGGAGTCCTACAACTTTGTTCTAGTACCAAGGTGGACTGTGCACCTACTGTGCACCAGAAATAAGGATGAGTGAATATAAATTACGTGAACATGCAGTTAATCTTCCAAACTGAGGAATATATATGAGCTTTTTTCCACTCTGAGAGCTCAATTCAGCTAGAAGTGATGACTTCAAAGAGTCAGGGTAAAATTCTCTGGACTGCAGTAAGTATGAAAGTGGAAACCATGATCTTCTTGGGACTTAAATTCTACAGAATTAGTCTGGTTTTGTGCACCTAATCTTTAGGGTCACTCTTCTGTAAAAGTTGCCCCCACCACCAACTGTCTCGTGATTGTACTGACAAGTTAAATGGATGAAGAGGTGGTGATTTGAAAACCAGTTTATTTTCTGAGTTCTGTGAGTGTCTAGGTATTATCACATGTGTCTAAGAGAAGAATGTGTAGAATAATAGCACTGTATTTGGAAATATGATCATGTTTTCTGTCTTCCTCTGTTAAATGTACCTTGGCCATAGCTTTGCATTTAAGTTGCATTTAGATCTGGCATGTATCCTCCCTGAATCACATTCTCAAAAGATAGCAGACTGCATTGCTCCATTGATCTCAGTGGAGTTAAGACAATGTATACATCAGTCATACAGGAAAGCATAATGAAGTGCTTATTCAAAACCAGAATTGAGTATCTTTTAATGCATCCTCACCCTCTGCCCTCAAGAATGAGCTGGAAATAACTACATAGATTATATTTTTTCCTCTCTCTTTTTTTTCCCCAAAATACTGAAAATGTGCCTTGCTTTGGGATATATTATTTGGGTTTAGTGTAAAATTTTCACTGTCTATTTGCCGTTTTTCCTCATTCCTGCTGTCGGAAATGCATCAGGAAACGCAAGTGAGCCTAATTGACAGCTCTGTGAAGGCGAAGGTAGGCTGTGACCTGAAATGAGGACTGTTCTCATAATGAGAGACAGCTGAAAGATTATGTATATAGAGCTACTAAAATAGATTCCCTGGATCTTTTTCATAAACCAGCAGATGGTAGCAGAGTCTACAAATCTCAGAGAAGGCAAATGTACATTACTGTAACTGCCCTCATTCATTTGCCATTAATCTTTACTTGTCAGCCACTTCAGTGCCTTCTGTAGTGCTGACCCTGAAATTGCATCATTTAATTTGTAATCATATATTGCCAACATTTCCCCTTTCTGTCACATATCAACTGCATTAGTTCTTCTGTGCTATGGACCACTGATAGCTGTAGGCAAACCTCTGTAGAAATAAAGATATTAATAAAATGGAATAGAGATAAGAAGAAAGGCTGACTTGCTGGATAGAAAAAGGTGAGGGCAAGAGGAAGTGAGAAGAAGGAGGTGTGTGACTATGGATTTGTTTGTCAGTCCTCTTTTACCTGTCTCTGGAAGTCTAAATTGCCTGATACTAATTTAAGAGTTGCCAGAGCGCTCCTTCCAAAGCAGACGAAAGCAGATGTAACACAGGTTCTGTTTATGGAGTGTCTTACTTGAATAGAGGTGCTGCATATAGAAATGAGCCAGAAGAATATGCTTTCTGAGTTGAAGACATCATATATAATGAATGTGTGAGAGTATTTCTAATTAAATGGTATTCATGGTGTGTTTTTGAGAGAGGATTTGAAAGGGGAGGCTGAATGCTTTAGCTTGTGAAGAGGGGGAGGGAACTAGTGTCTTTGATGACTGACATATTTTTTGCCTGCTCTCCTTGTGACTATGCCCAAGGATGGCAGGGCTCAAATGTTCAAATATTGTCAACAGTTAGTCATGTTGAAAGTGTCATTAAGATGTGAGTTACATGCTGTGACCCTGCCTGCAGTGACTGGTGAAAAATTGCTTTCAGGAGGCACTGACAGACCGAAGAACCCAACATGCCAAAATAATTAAGTCAGAGGTACCATTCTATCCACTGATCCATTTTTTTCTCTGAAGGATTAGCTGTAGGATAATAAAACATCCTGAAAATTGCATCTTTGAAAACAGTGTATTAAAACCAGCATGCTTGCATAAAGGATGCAGAGTGCTCTGTTCTAAGTTGGCTTCCATCATACTGGAATTATCCCCTCTATGGCCCTGGAAAAAAAAAGAAAAAAGATTTCTTCTTACATCTTTAACACCGACTTTAGTGAGAATCCAGAAAGGCCTTTCTTTTCAGAGGTGTTATAACAGCTGCAGGCTCTAGATGGTACTATGGAATCACTCTATTGGGTCCTGCCTTTTGTGATGCTTTCTTACCTTTTTTTGGCTTCTGCAAAATGTAGGGAAAGCAGAGCAGCAAAATGAAGTCAGAAAGAAACGTACCAAATACAAAAAAAAAGGTCACAGATTTTTGTTTCAGACTCCATATTTAGATTTGCTTTCCTGTATAATGGGATAGATGTTCTAACAGTGCTTAACACATTAGATTCTGGTATTAATGAGCTATGCTGTATTGAGCCAGTGTTTTCAGTACATTTACTGACGTGAAAAGAAAAGAGAGAAGATTAACACAGGATTTCCAAGACTTCTAAATTTTTTGCTTGCAGTGGTGTGTGTGCACAGTGTGAATGAACATCTGTGCATACCTCTGTCTCTTCAGTGGGGATATTCTGCACACCAAAAGAAAACAGTTCTCTGTCAAAATCAGGTGACAGGGTCTTACCTGCAAATGTGGGAAGACCAATTAAAAAAATAAAAGACCATTTCCAACAGCAGAAACTGTTATCTATACACAATTTCTCATGATCATTGGCTCCAGAACTCTCTGTAAACCAGAGACCTTCACTGCTCCTGATGCCATGAGAGACATATACTTTTTACAGGAGAGGAGTGGGAGTCTCTAGACTTTTGTGTATCCCATTTTTAAGGACTGCCTTACTGAGTTCAGAGACGCAGTAGGATAAACAGCTATTTTCTACAGAGCTGCAATAAAATTTATCTGAGTACATAATAAATGCTGTAATATGGGTTTTTCAGACTTCTAAAGAAAAATAAAATACAAGCCCTAATGCATTTACTTCCCTAGACATTTTAATTCAAAATTAAGGTTTCCTGTGAAACTCTTCACAACATAATTGCACTAGAATTCCATCAGACTTCAGTTGAGACAATAAGTGAAACACAATTGATACATTTTATTTTCCATATACTGTCTTTCCAGATTTCTGGCACTTATTACTCTTAGATGAGCGCCTTTTCATTCTTAACCTACAGTTATTAAAGTACCTGCAATTTCTGACAGTCAGCCAAAAGTACAAACTCTAGTCTGATCCCAGCAAAATGAAGACAGCTGAATTAAAGAAGAAAATTCAAGGGGTTGTTAAAGTCTTGTCCATGGAAATTCCTATTAGTCATTAGGTATGCATGTTATAAGGTTAGTCTATGAATAATCAGGAAAGGAAAATGTTTATTTGAGACATGGAAGAGTCTGTGATTATGTTAATATTAACATTAAAATTTTCTCTAATTCTTTTCTATTGCATGGGTGGGCAAGAGGCAAGACTTGCTCTCTGTCTGTGGTTTCTGGAAGTGTGGGATATACATTTCTAGCCATGGGGAAAATGGCTTACATATGAATAAAATCAGTCCTCTTGTCCATCTCATGAACATCGACTCCATACCTCCACACATGCATGTGCTGTTGATTTTTATACTTATCTGTCTCATAGGTGTGATGTTCGGGAGCCTTCCAACACTCTTTTAGACAATGTAAGTAAGCAGCTGCCATTGCTCCCCCCAAGGAATAGATGTGTGTTCAGTGTAATGCCTGGGTTTTTGATGTGTGCAGAGCTGTAGGAGTAGTAGGCAAGCTGGAAGTTTGCCTGTTCTTTATCCCTTCTCTTCTGCCTTGCCTCCCTCTGCCCTTCACTTACTCCACTGGAGCAGTGGCAAAAAATATTCCACTATCTTACAGCAGGTGTAATTATCTTTCTTCTTACTCAAGCAGTCCAAAAGCAACTTTTGATAATTTTGTTTTGCTTTATTCTTTGTCATTATGAAGTATCTACATGGAAAAGTTGTTCAGAAAAGATTTTCCATTTTTCCAGTTTATTAAAAAAATTCAGCTTGGATTTTGTTGTGTGACTAAAAACTTGAAAAACACCAATTTTTCAGGAAAGAGCAAACAAACACGGGAACCTGCAAAAACTACTCAGAAACTCAGAGGAAAATAAAAATGTGGCATCTTCCTGGGTAAGTTGGTGAGCACCAGCTCAACAGCTGTTCAGTTGAAGAATGAAGGAGCTGAATGTGCCAGGTTGATGTGTTCCTGGGTGTGTTTAAGCTGTCCTAAATTTTCTCTTATTTTTTTTTCTGCAAAGAGCTATATCATGTACAACTGAAACACACCAGTAAAAAATCTGACTAAATCATTCCTCTTCCAGTTTTTGGCATGGACTTTGCTGGGTGGTTGTTCCTTGTTCTAACTGCAGCAAATGGAAAAACTATTGTTCAGAGCTGCAAATGATGATCAGTATTTGGTGGCTACTAAACATCAGTATATGAATTTGTTTGATTTCAGATGCCTAACTTTGAAGGGAGTGATAAAGAAACAAGAAATTAAATGGGCTGAAAGAATTAAAACTGACAATTACTCCAGGCAAAAATGTAAACAGTTGTAAGAACTGTTAAAAGCAAGAGAAAAAAAGATTCACAGTCATCTTAAAAGTGCAGGATATCAGTTTCTTCACATTCTTTGAGATCGAAAATGCCATTGAATGAAATTTTGCCTACTGAAGCAGAAGAATAGAGTATTGTTTGATCTTCCAAGGGAGACATGTTTGATGCAGTTGTCATCAAACCCCAGCTATAATAATTTAATCTGTGTTCAAGGCTTTTGAAGTTCAATTTGGTTAATTCAGAAACAATGTTTAGTTTGTATTTGACAACAAAATAATCATGCTTTTGTGGCATGAACACAGATCTTATCTGTAAGTTTACACGCAATTACAGATGTGGGTACATGTATTTTGTGTATATATTCATGCTGGGACAAATTAGTTTTATTCCATATATTTAATATTCAAAAGGTGACTCAAGATAGTGAAACCTTTCAACATCTTAAATGATCTTCTGTGTGTGAGGAGGTATTCATGTTCATTCTTTTCTGCACAGATATGCAATCCTGAAATTGTTATACTGGATCCAAAATGAAATCCACTTGATCTTTCTTCCCACTCCTGGCAAATATGGGATGCTCCAGAGAGAGATGGGTGAAACTCTAACCACACCATTGTGGAAAAATGCAAATCCTTAATATTAATGCAAACCCTGAAGCACAGTCTCATGTCTAACAATAAACTCTTCAAAACAGGCATGGTCTTATTAGTCATGCTAATACCCTTTCCACAGGATCACAGAAATTAAGGTTGTAGGAGCTGAAAAGTGCTGTACATCATCCTTTTCATCCTCCAAGTGGATCATGTAAATCCTATGCCTTTCTTCATGGATGTACAGAAGTTCCTGGAAACAAGGAAAGCAAAGACATGCACTCTACAACCTCTAAGGCAAAACTTTGTTTTAGGGTTTTATTAGTCACAAGTTCTTAGGTGATGATGTTATAATAATAAAATGGGAATATTTGACAGTTGGAGGCAATCATGAAATAAACAGTAGGGCTGGTTGCATGGTGCTGTGAGTATGATTTTATTTATTCATTTGTTTTCCACAGGTGCACCAAATTGTTTCTCCTTTCACCAACACTCTTGGGTCTTCCTGCATAGGGGAACGGTATAGCAGAAAGGGGAGTAAAACTCTTAGTGCTTGCTCCTCAATAGAAGTGGCTGGAGCCATTGAAAATGGTGGTGATGAGGTGTTGCCTTCTGCCCTTTGCTTGGTGCTTCTGCCCTAGTACAGGAACGTTGGAAGGGTTTGTTAGTTTCAGCTTTGATGGTACCATGTTGCAGTCTGGAGTATTGTCTTCTGTGGGTAATGAAGTACGTGTGTTTGGGGCATGACAGTCTCTAAATTTATCCTTTTTCAGGATCATCATGTAGAGATTTAGAATATTTGTCATGGAGATTACTGGGTTTGAATGAGTTGGCAAAAGATGGACAGTTTGCAGGGCCAGGCGGGGAAGGCATTACTAATAGCTGTTTTCAGCCTGAGGGTCTGCAGCTGTTAAGGAGCAAGGAAAAGGTGAGCAGAAGAAAACAGTCCTTGAAGCTCTTCAGGAAGTCTCTAGTTATCTTTTATCATGTACCTTATCCCTTTGAAGAACTATGACTCTGCATAGGCCTTGATTGCCAAACTCCTCATTTCAGATTTGCAGTTTTCGCCGGCATTTATGTGGAAAAGTGCAAGTGTGTTTGATGAGGTTTTGCAGCCTCCCAGGTTACTTTGGGGGGGAAAATAAAGCTTCTGTAAGCAAGCTTTTGGTCTGAGAGCTAAAGACTGCCCTTTATTGAAACATCTTAGTAGATTTAGAGACTTGGCCCAGACAAGCGAGGCATGTTTGTTCCTTGACTCCTTCCCTCCGCAGTAGCTGAAATTTGTTTTTGTGGAGTTTGGAAAAAGTAAATAAGGGCATCACTGTTGCAGTTTGCAAATGCCCAAGTAAATTGTACACTTCTCTGTTACCATGTGTTTAACTTCAGAGGTAGTAGCTATTTCTCTGTGGTTTTATCTTGCCATGATATTTCCTTTTAAGCGGCAGAAGAATTGAAAGTGATGGGCTGAGAGTCTCTTGCTGGATTCTGCCTCATGTGCTTTATAGTTCTTCTCCCTAAAGCAGTATGAACTTCTCTGGCTGTATAAAAGATGGCGTGTTTAGTGTAACAACACAGAATTAAACTGTAGAAAAACACCTGACATCTACTGCAAAATTATGAGGCTGTATAAATGGATTTAAGCAGCTCCATTTATACAATTTATATAGTATGATTTTAAAAGTTCATGTAGTTAATTAGGAAATGTAAATAAAATGGATGGTTTATTAAAGTGTTGAATGTGGATCACTGTTAGAATTTGAAGAGCCCAAAGGTCAAACTCTTTTCATTCAGACATCTACATTTGGATATGATTCCTTAAAATGAGGTACTCAGTGCTCTGAAAATGTTGATGCTTTGAAAATGTTGTTAGCTAGCTTGATAGACCAGTAAGGAGCTATTATTTCTATCATGTCCTCTGAGCAAAAACACTTCTCTCTATTGACATCCTAAGGATAGAAGCATAGGCAGCTTATAATGATATAACTGTTTGTATAATGTTTACATGGGAAATAGAAACTATTCATTTTGAGTGCTACTATGGGAAATTAAATTCTTTTCCTCAAGAAAAAGAAAGAAAGTGAAATCACTTTGTTCCTATAATAAAAAAAAAGAAGATTCCAACCTGGTGTCTCTTTGAAGGTCTGTGGAAAAACAAAATTTCTGCAGCCTGATGAACTGTGTGTTTTACTATTTGGTATTCCTCACATAAAAAGAACATGGATGAAAAGGCCTGACCTTTTCACAGGCCACAGCAGAGCTCTGACAATAGTCAATACTTACAGCTAATAGTTGTGCAATTTAAGATCTGCTGTATAATGATACATTTGTAAACAATTTTTTTTCCTCTTTTTCAAGATCAACGTGAGTAGCAAACTACTGCCAGTAGGTATAAAAATAAAGTATTGCTTTCCTGATGGTTGTTATCCTCAGTCCTACAATTAAAATTGTGTGGAACTACACAGGGAAGATGTTGATAAGGGAGCCAAGAAAATAGCAGATAGAAGAGAGGAGCAGACAGTTGTTGCTTTCCTGGTGGCCTGAGTACTGGACTAATCAACTCATGTGCTGCTCTTTGATGTTCTTCTGACAAAATATAATATGGAACTTTAGGTATATTGTGGCAGAAAGAGACTATAAGAGACACTTTAAAAGCAAATAATATGGGAACTGAAATGAAATATGATGTGCTGATGTAACTAGGCATCTAGCAATGTCCAGATGGACTGTCAAGCCTGGAGAAATTCAAAACTGCTTTTCAAAATAGAAATCTCCCCTTGCGCCTGGTTAACCCAGTTTCCAATGTTTCTTTTTCTTTTTAATGATTACAATGCAATAAAGTTTTTTTTTTATTTTATTTTTTAATTACTTATCTTCCAGTTTCCCTATAGGTAGAAATCAGCAGCAGCTATTTCAGTACCTGCGCATCTGGTGCCTCATAAAGGAATGTGCCAAAACCATCAGAAATGTTTAAAACAGTGCTTAGACCAAACACCAGCTATCAATTCAGGTACAGAGAGAGAAAGAACCCAATTAGAAATAACTACAGGACCAAATTCTAGCAGATGTTCAATTACCCTTGCTACCTACCTACCTGCAACAGACTGAAGGTGCAGTTGGTGTTGTATACATGCATTGTTTCAGGACTGGTTCTGAATTTCCATGTGTGGTGCCATCTGCGCTAACACTCAGTGGTCCTACCACTCCCCTGCAGCCATCCTGCAAGGGATGTCTTGTTGTACAATGTGTATTTCTGTGCACTTTGCGTTTGTCTACAGCAGCATGCTTCATAAAGAAAATGTGGATTGTGTTGTTAAGGATGGGTGAAAGGTAATATGCTCCCACTAGTGTTCTTCAGCTGGGCAGATATCCTCTAATTTCCTGTCTTCAGAAAGCCTTACATTTCACCAATTTTAGTTATCCTTAATCAGCGTGGAAATACAGCTTTGACTGCTGACACCTGCAAAGATCAGGGCTAGGTAAGGCTCTCTCTGCAAGGTATCACTGCTGCTCTGCTAACAGTGAGGAGAAGAGCTCCAGCACAAGGAGACAGTGCACTTCCCACCTTCATTTGGACTCTAGGTCATTCCAAGGAATAATTTCCATACTTTGTCATTAACTTAATCTAGTGACAAATTAAAAAGCATGTTCTATCCTACCAGAATAGAAAAATGACTTCTTTTTTTTATCCCCGCACAGCTGCAACTGAGAGAAACAGAAATTAATATTGCTCCTAAATGTGGATCTAGACTGGAGAGATGCCAGACTAACAGGGTAAGGGTGAAAGCTTGCTTGCTTTTGACAGGAGAAAGGCTTTAAATTTACTTCCTAAGCTGATGGGTTTTGAAATGGAGTTCTGCAGAGCTAGCAGACGGGAATTAATTTTTATTGCTAAAATTGTGTGTGTGATGCTGAAAAACAACCAGTCTACAAAAGAGTGCCCTGTCAGTGGAGTGAAACATTTGGCAATGAATAAGTTACAGGTTTTTCCTCCTCAAAAACCTAGAGAAAGACTACTCTTTCCTCCTGAGGAAAAGCTGTAGATTGATAAGTAAGTGAAACAAACAAGGGTCCACAGCCTCACTTTTAAGGGATGTAATATTTTAAAGTAATTTTGAAAGAAAACGCTTCTCTTTTTGTCATACTTTAATATTCCTGAGCCCAGAGTGATGAGACACATCAGTCATCACTCTAACTACCATAACCTTGGACAAGTTCCCTTTTAGTTTGGGGAGCTTTAAAAGTGCCTTCAGGGGGTGCAAAAGTCTCTTAGGGGCTGGGAAGAATGGAGAGCTGCTGCTTGTCATAAAAGGGACAACACTGCCTGATGACTGTTTGTTAGATTTCATTCCTGTGGGCTGTTCTTTTCATTGTTCACCACTGTCCGAGTCCCTAGGAGAACTGGTGTGTGAAGGTAAATGATCCAACTTCAAAAATATATGAGCAGAGTGATTCAGTTTCAATATGAACAGTACTGAGTCTTCCCTTGACCTTGGCATTGTCCTAGCCATGTGGTTTGTCCAAATTCAGCTGTACATCTCTGTGTCCATTTCTTTACGGTCTATGTTTAGATCCCCCAGAATTCACGTGTCGGCTCTAAGAGATAACTGCGTGTGGCACAGGTTCTAAGGCATGGCCACCATTTGACCTTTCATCTCATTGATTTTCACTGTGTTTGGTTTTGTTCAGAATGAGGTGACGTGTTGTGTGCTTTCACATCAACTTTTACTTTCTTCCTTGATTTGTCTTGATTTTATATGGGCAGCAACTAGAAAAGAATATTTATATGAGGAAACTTTTATGTACATTTCACTAGAGAAATGTACTAAAATTCAATTCCTGCCATATCAAAATGAGCTTGAAAAGGAGAATCTATGTGTACTCTTGTCAGTAATTATTGTGTGCAGTTTCAGTGCTCTCATTAGTATCTTAGCACTATGAGAGAGTGTTTATGGGTAACAGTGGAAACAAAGCTGAAGACAATGCAGCAGCAAGCAGGAGAGAGAGAAGGAAGAAATGGGAGATTCTGTCTGATGATGCCACTTGGGGCCTGAACAAAAAAACCCACATCAAATCGACAAAAAGCAAATGCTACATAATTAATAACAGGGGAGAGGAAAATCTTCAGTGAATTTTAAGATGTAAAAGAAAAATATTCAGAAACTACCTTATTGGGAAATGCAGTTTCAAAAATGTTATGTTAAAAAAGTAACAAACAAGCAAGGAGTCCTCCAACCTTGATGTCTGCTTTTTGTTTTTTTTCAATCCAGCTGAAGCCACATGTTTTATCCTTGGACCTGTGTATGGAGCAATGAGTGGAAGAGGAATGAAAAAAATCTGGGTTGAGAAAAAAAACCCAAAACAGGTCTTCAAAAGGAAAAGTTTCTTCATGTGCAGAAATAAACATCAGTGAGAAGAATTGTGAACCTGGTATTTCCATCTGAATCAGTGACAAAGGTGCCCTGGGAAAGGAAGATTTGAAGGTAAGGAGATGCTAGTGAAATTTCTGATACAATTTTGCTACCATTCATCAGCGCTTTCTTTAACTTGATGAGCTTTTCCAAGAAAATATACCAGAATTTAGCACTTTGCATATGGTGTTTTGCAGATGAACTTGAAGTGTGCCGAGTAACTACAGCTGAAGATGGTGGGAGTTGTACAAGCTCAGCATCTTCTGGGATCTGGCTCTGTGTACACATTCACTTGTGCAAACAGCTAATCAAGTTTCAAGAGCGATAGAAAGAAAAGTTTATTCTCCTTCCTCCAAAAGCAGTTAATTTCCTGGGATCTATTGAATCAAATGCTGTATTTATGATGTTCAGTTCCTCACTTAATCAAAACTAAACACTTAATTTTACACTTCATATCTCCAAAGAGGAGGGTGAATAATTTATAATGAAAAATTTTATGAATTTGGCCTTTTTCTGTTCATGAATTATCCACAAGAGATCATGACTTCTCAGAGGTACTTCCACTCAAATTGATTCACTGACTAATTCTTGATCTACAGTGGTTTGTTTTGAGGTTTGATATTTAATATTCCAGCTGTTCTGACTGGACTCATAGGCAGATATTGTAATTGCCAGCTCAACATGTAGCTGTCCTAAACTGGTGCTTCCAGGCTGACTCATTGCAACTGCTTCAGCACTTTTTATAACTGGGTATATTTTTTTGTTTGTTTGCTGTTGTTTTTGAAAACTACTCTCAGCAGGCTTATTTTAGGAGTCATTGAATGCAAAAATTCCATAACTTAGAGGAAATCATCTGTTAGTGATCTTGATGGAAGGCATAATAAGTCTGGTATGTAGCTAATGCTTTTGAAAGCCTTCCAGCAGTACAGCACTCTGTAGCAAAGTCCTTTGGCAATGTTGGAAGCCGAAGCAGAGCAGACCTCCCAGCCTCTTCAGTGCAGCACTTGTGACTATCCAGATCAATACCTAGAAGGTCAATGAGCATCCCACATCAAAGGTGTTCTTTATATCAGTTTTCATCATCATGGGCTGTGGTTACCATGGAAGTGTAGCTGGTGGATGCTTTTGTTCCCAAAGGCATTTGCATGCTTAGGATTTTCTGTGTTTACTGTGTTGACTCCTTTCTGCTGCTGGTTATGACATCCTAATCCAAACACCAGCCTGTTTGGTTGTCTGTGAGGAAATAATAAGGGCTTTGGCAGATATCAGACTTTCAAGATAAATGGATAGATGTTAATTCATGCCTTGGCTTTTTGTAACAGGAAGAATGGATACTCAGCTCAGTATATTCTGGAGCACATCAGCATCTTTGTGTTTCTACTGGCATTCTCTTCAGTCCTATCATGTAACAAACCATCATATAAACCAGGTTGCTTAGTTATATAGATAGATTTATTCTTTGCTCCTCAATCCCTTTTGTGATATCAAAATATTTCTTAACTGGGCTACAAGAGCAAGAGAATTGGTGATATGGAGAGTAGTTAATATAAGATTTTTAATTTGTTGATAAGCACCAGAGAAACAGATAATCACCCATGTAGTTGTTGAAGACATAATTACATATAATTTATAGCCCTTATGGAAAAGGGAAGGTTTGCTGATTACACATAGACAAAGTTTTCTTTTCAGAGACTCAGTGTATGCCTGAACTATTTCTATAAAAGCAAGTAGAGTCAAACCTAGCAAATTATGCAGGTGCCTCAGTGTCTCAGAACTTGAGGACAAAGGTTTAGACGGTTCCCTTAGGACCATTTAGGTTTAGTTATCTTGTGCTAGTGCCTCCATTTATTGGCTGGCCTTTTGATAGAATCTATGAGCAATTTTGTTATGTACTTCATATTAAACCTAAACTGTATTCCAGATAATGATTTTTCAGGCTTCTGTCCTCTCTTTTTATACATTTGTAAAGTACTGCCAGGAAAACCTGTGGATATAGATTTATGCCAAACAGTTAAATGAGAGGGAAAGGGGTGTCTGTTGACTAGACAACCTCCTTCAGCCCATTACTATAGGAGTCAGTGAAATTTATCCAATTTGAATAGGAAAAAAACCCAAGGAATCAGATCCTCAGTTTGTACAAATTAGCACTTTTCCTGATCCTCACTTCCTTTCACTTCTGGAAAAGCAGGAAAGGTTTTTGCTTGTATGTAAGCAAAAACGTTATTGCTTCAATAGTTTCATCATTGCGAAGATCGGCTGTTGAACCAAATGCCTCCTAAGCTCTAAAATTACTGTTTTAGTGTGATTAAATGTACTTTAAATGTACTGTCTTAGTGTGACTTTTCAGTTTTAGAGCATAGGCTTTCTTGGGATGGGAGCTATTTGAAAGCAATGAAATGTGTACATGTCTGTGCACGTGAGTGAATGCATGTAAATGAGGAGATAAGAGAGAAAAAATTTGTGATGTCCAGAGGCCAAAAGAGACAGCTTTGAATTAGAAGACCAAGGATGTTTTGACCAGTTAATATTGAGAACAACTGATGTGTGACAAAGTAATATATTTCATTTTTGATGGAAAGATGATTTTTTAATTTTTATTTTTATTATTATTATTATCATTATCATTATTACATTATCTTCAATAGAAGGCTAATTGACAGTAACATGGACAGAATTTCGGTCAACTCCCCATCACTCCAAATATAGGCACTTGTATGCACAGACGTGTGTGCACACATCCAAGGAAAGCCTGAACACAAGAGACCATGACTGTAACTGGTGGGCTTTGTTCTGCACATGGGGAAATAATGAAACTTGAATATTTTATGTCGAAAATCAAAGTTTTCGCAAAGCACATGAATGGAATAGACCAGACTGCCAAAACATCTAAGAGAATGATCTCTGCAGAGCTATTATTTCTCTTTTTTATTATCTGCAGACAATTCCACTGCACATAAAATACCCTGACTCAGGGGCATCAGATCAGAGATCACCTTTTTTGCACCTAGCTGCTGAAGCTCTTGTAGTACTCTGGAGGCACACATTTAACCAAAGTAACAGGGCAGTGATCACTGCAGAGATCTGGGAATTCCTTCTTTCTTCATTCAAAGAACTAAAGTTGCTACTGTTACAGTTACATCAAACTAATTCTTTTATGCAGAAAGAACACTAAGTAAGATAAAGATGTCATTTCCCCTTCTACAGAGGGATCTGATTCAAAGAAAGCAGTTCAGTAAACTTGTTAAGTGGCTATGACTTCAATAAACCTGAGGAGTCTGAGAGTGTTTAAGTCATCACATGGAAGTGTGTAATAGGGTCTGGCAGCAATGCTTTTTATTGTTTATAAGGTCTAATAAAATCTGGAAAGCAAATGTCAAAGGCATAAATAAAATCATATGCAAATGTACTGGTGATAATATTAGGACATTAGAAATAACACTTTAAATATTCAAGTAATTCGATACTAACTAATCATCCTAACACATCTATGCATTGGGTGGGTAAACATTACAGCCCTTGGGCATGTGGAAACTACAGCAGAAACCAGAGGTGATTTAAGCAGAGGATGGGATGTAAAGTTTTTCTGTTACTAACCCTTCGTCTGTTCTGGGTCATGCTGCCTAGAGTGCTGGAAGACATACGTTCTCTGTGTTTTGGCATTCAGACTGTATGCAAGAAAGTTGCCTTGACAAAGGCAGGTTTCTCATGCTACTATAAAAGTTCAGGATGTGATGGGTGAGTTGTACGGTGTATATTCCAGGGTGTAATTGCTCAAATGGTGGTTTTGCTAGTCTCACAAGTAACCATGAGCTGTTCTAGTGTGCACTTCTGGTTGTTCCTACAACCTTTAGTATCATGATACTCATGGAAAGGATTATGAAGTACCTACTAAATATTTCCTGCACTTCTTACCCAACAAAGTTACTTTGGTTTAAATTGATTGATGCAAATGTCGTGTGTTTTGAGTCTATACCATATCAGAAATCAAGAAAATTGGTTAAAAATGCAGAGTGAGGAGAGAGAATGCACTTGAAAATCAGATTGCAGTATTTCCCCCTGCAGGGCCAGCAGCTGCAGGATATGCATAGAGTGGATGTGCTCCATGTACAGAAGTGACCACTGTGTCAACAGGCCCCTGAAACTCTGTTTATTAATATTTAATAGGGTTTCCAGCAGGCCCCTGTGGTTGTAGTTTGGTTGTGGTTTCTCCTGCTGAAGGTGACCATACCTTTTTCTTGGGTAGCATCTGGGTGAGCATCTAAGATGGGTTAGGCTTGGGATGCTTTTGATCTGTGCTTGAAGCTCAGACAACTCTTTTATAAAAATGAAGAGTGCAACTAGGGTTACTTTCCATCCTTAAAATCTTGCTACAGAGCTGGAAATTAGATAATGTGCTGGGGTTGATTCCCAGCTGCAAACATTTGAACTGCATTTGGAGGAAGATGGGTATTCAGTTAGCTTGGGCAAGAAACTCAGAGGCTCATGGACTCAAAGGTTCCTACATATTCCCTGACTGAGTGCTGGCACTTAGAAAGTGGATCTTACTCATAACATAGATGCCATTTTTAAATTCTCAATGAAAAACCTATTTCCACTTTTGTCCATGAAGTATCTTGGAAGAACAGTGAAAAAACCTGTATGTATTTCTAAGCCTTTTAAGTTGGAAAGCCTGTGGTTGGGGAGCTGTGTGTCAAAAGTCAGTCCTTCTGAAAACCTTGCCTAGGTAGAAAATGGGAGAGGGATGGAGGCTGACCTATGTGTTAGTATTGGGTTTTGCATGGTTGGAAGAAAAAAAACTGCTAAGCAGCCAACTATTTAGAGATGCTAAAAACACTTGGCATTTACAACACGCACATGAAGTCCTGAGTTTGTGTAGCTTCCAAAAACTTTTTGTTGTTGTTTTTGTTGAGTTTCTTTTTTCTTTTTTATCTTGTCATTGTAATGATTTCTGATAAGCCTCTCACAGACAAATATACTAAATGAGGATTTAGATGAAACTGGTTGGGTTTTGATCAGTCCAGGTGATGATTAGGAGTGTCATTTACACAAAATGACATGAGAGTGAGGCAGAAGACTTAAGAGCAAAGGAAATAATAGGAATGCTGAAGCAGTAACAAGTGTTATGTGATGCCTCCAGAGTTAAGACAAGGATCCCAGAATTCACGCAAAGTAGAGTTTAGCCAGTGCAGGGATTCAAAGTGAGAAGTAGTAGCGTTTTCCAAGAGAATATATAATGGAGTGAGGCCTGGAAGAAGGAAGCTGTAGTGATCAAGACAAGAAAATTGAAGAGAAATGAACAGTTATTCAAGTAGAAAGAAGAAAACAGGAAAAAATAATTTCAGGGTTGCAAGGAAGAACAACTTTACTTGATTGAATAAACATTTTCTCAACAAACCTTAGGTTGCAGGTTTATTTTACATGGAGTCTGTGCTTGAGACAACTCAGCTGCTTTTCCATCTCTTTAATGTAAAAAATGACAACCATGTCAACTCAAATATTTTTATAGAATGTTCCAGGAATTTGTTTTTATTCCCCATTTTTCCTATTTTTCCTCCTGAAATTTCTTGTTGTTCGATTCGTCTTAGTAGACAAGCTCCCCACCTCTTCAGGTATCTCTGACACATAGTTATTTGGTTTTAAAAATATGACACGGAGAAGTTTGTTAGTAGTAGTACATGAGCATGTGACTAGCTAATATATTTTTCCTTGTCAAATTATTCTGGAGTCTGCACCTGGAGTACAGGCAGAAATAACAGTTTGATGAACTCTACTCATCTTGTCAGTGGACACTGACTTTTTTTATTTTCCCTTTATCTGTTGTAATGTTTCATCAAAATGGCAATTGAAAAAATGTGCTTCACTATTTGCAAGAAATAAAAAAAGATGTCAGATCTTGTTAATATCGTTGAGCAAAACTGTGTGGATTTTAGGATTATATAGCTCCAAGAATTATGGAATTATTAATTTAAAAATCTATATATAAATAAAGCATCTGGTGAATGAATAAAAGTAATTTCTCTCACATGGATAATTTAAATACCAGCTGTCTCCATACTAAACCATATTTTCTCATAAAAGCTTTTAAAGAGTCTGTATGATGGCTGTGAAATTCCAGGATTTATGGACAGTGTAAGTTCTGTCTATACAACGATCTGAATCTTGGCTCATAATTGAAAGCCACCTCCAAAGAATGGCTCAAAACAAGTGCAAACGACCCCCAGGAGAAAACAAACAATTAAGCTTTACAAGAGACTGACTCCTCTTAAATGTCTTGTCAAAATTGTAAAAGCTTCATTTTAATGTGGGGGATAATCTTCAGGGGGGTAAAAGAAAATGTGAAAATGTTCCTTTAATTATCTGCTGGACAGGTGAAAGAATCTGACAGTCTGAGATCATAGCATTAAAATAAAACAATACACTTGATAAATTGCCATATTCTTTTATGGTGGCTTTATCTTCATCCTGACTCATTTTCTTTCTGATATTAGTGACACTCCAGAAAAACTGACCATGAGCTATATTTGAATATACTTAGTTGGTACTTTTTTATTCTAACAGAATTTTAATATTGACTGTTTTTCACAATTTGGTTCTTTTCAGAAAATCTAATGAAAAGAGAAGGAAAATCTTCAATAAGCCCAGGACCCTATGGATGTGGCTTTTCAGAGATCCTTGTCAGATGATGTAGGCTGATGGTCTCTGGGAACTTCTTCATCCGGCTCTGAGGCATGAGTTTCTTGCATTTTTCTTGTTTTCAGAATTCAAGAAAATACAGCTGGTCAGAGAACAAAATTACTCTGGGAAAGTCACATCTACAGTTAGAAAATTTGTATGGAGTTGTGATGGATTTTGAGTCCTGCAAAACCGCCTCTTGTAGTTTTTCCAGGTGAGTTACTTCTGATGCAGTACAAAAATGAACGATGTTATTTACTATTTGCCATAGCAGTAACAGTGACTATGATCCCAGGATTTGACTATGTTGCACCAGTAAAAGCAATTTATGCAATCAATTTATGTCTATTATTATCCCCAGCTAGGTTCTGGCCTCTTCTCCTCGTGCTTCCTCAACGTCTCAACCGTTTCAGCTTAGAAAATCTCATGTCTGTGTTCATCATGTTATGAACAATGTCCAGTTCACTCTTGCT
This sequence comes from Origma solitaria, assembly GCA_013397895.1. Classification (NCBI taxonomy): domain Eukaryota; kingdom Metazoa; phylum Chordata; class Aves; order Passeriformes; family Acanthizidae; genus Origma; species Origma solitaria. Next base: position 141,589 of record VZRL01005389.1, read on the forward strand.
ATTTGAACCTGGGACTAAGTCCATGAAAATAGTTCATAAAAATTGACACTCTGCACAGCCTTGCATGTTTCCAGTAAACTGAAAAAAAAACAAAAAAAGAAAGGAAAAAGGAAAGATCTAAAAATCTAACAGATTTTCTCCTAAAATACCCTGTTTCAGGCTTAACATTGTTTCACTTTATCCTCCATAATTATGTTTCATATTCTAAAGAAATAGGTAATGGCTAATACTAAAATAGCTGATAACTACTTGATGTGCAGTTTTTTGCAGGTTCTTTCTTTGCAGTACAGGGAGAATTTCCCTCTTGTCTTTCAGAACAAAGCCAAATCTTGCAGCCACGATGGTGTTCTTTCAAACTGTAACTATTATATAACATTAGCAAAATGTGGTGAAATGTGACTAGAGACACAACCCATGTCCCTTGGGATCTTCAGTCATGATTTGAAGATAATAGGCAGCAGTGGTAGAGTTGCCCACAGTATCTGTGGTTTCAAATCAGCCTATTTCCAGCCACATGCAAATTTATGCTTTTCTTTTATTTCTCTTCTGATACCGAATGTGGAACAAGAAAAAGTAAAACCCAGAGGGGCTTCAAAGAGATTCTTAAGATTTTAGGAAAAGTAAAGCCCTGATTGATTCTCTTAACCAACCACCTTGAACAGAGAACTTCCTGCATAATCCTTTGTGTTTGTACAGCATGTGTTACGGCAACATTGAGCTGCTGCCCTGAGATACTGCGCTGATATTTTAGCAAGTAAATCAGACATACTTGTTCCTCCAAATGTCATTATTCAATGAGAGGAGATGAACTAATTTTCTTAAAATGTAGTGTTTTAAATGAACGCACCAAAATATTATGAACCCTAATTCTACCAAATTTTTCTAAGTGCTTTCTGCAAAACCTAGTGTAATGACATTTGCATTTTACCAGGAAAGTGCATTAGCGACTTTTATATGGGAAAGAGAGGTTAATTCAATTCTGGGCTGTAATGGAGGTTAAATGTAAAGCTTTAATGTTCTGGAGTTCATCCCAAAATAATAATTCAGCTAATGAAATAACTCATTTGTAATTCAACCAGACTAAATGGAAGCGTTTTTGAAGCTGTGTCTACAAGAATTGATTGCTTAACACTTATGAGCCAGCTTAAATCTCAGCATTCTTTGGACAATGAAGCATATTTTAGAATTGTGAGGGTGTTTCAATATCCTCCTAAACACCATATATTTAAAAGCATGTCTTCAAATTACCTTATAGTGCTGAAATATCATTTTTTTGATGGACGACTTATAGATCTAATATGTTCCCTAAAAGTACATGGTATGATGACTAACTAATGCTGAACAATCTTTCCTGAAGTAATTCTGATTGAATGGGTTATTTAAAAAAAAATGCATTGCAGCTTTAGCTCTTTTTTATCTCTTCACAAATCATTTGTGAAAAATTTTTGAGCACATGAGTATGTGCGTTATTCATAAATGCTCTTTGGATTGATTGAATTAAAAAAGAATCAGGCTTTATATTGTCTGTGATCTACTGAGCTATTCAATAGCTACACTGTTTTGTGTCACAAGTTTTTTGCTGACTTGTCTAAATCATGGAAGGCAAGTAGTATGTAACAAATCTTGCATAAAAGCCCTGATTTTCATGAGGTTATGGGTATTTGGGTGAAAATTTGTCCCTAATTAAAAGTGTTTGTCAGCAAAAACTTGTGCACAACGTCACAAACAACTACTAATTAATGGAGAAAGTATAATCATACCTGAATTTGACAGTATTTCATTACAGAAAAAATACTTGAAATCCAGAAAAACATATATCTGTAATGTGTCTCCTCAAAGTGAAACCTAAATCACTAGATCAATGTTTTTCTTTCTCTCATTACCTACCTCCACATGTCAAAAAAACCCCCAAAACCAAACTCAAACCTAAAACAAATGCAGGCTAATGCAGGTTATAACTCAAAAGTACAGACTGATGTCTCTCTCAAGAAAAAAATTTGGACCACTCTCAGGATGAAACAGGTGGTTTTCATCAATAAATAATGCTCAATGTCTTAGTAAATGTCAGGTACACCTCAAGGGAAATAATTTATCATATAGGTAAAACTGGAATTGGAATGGATGCACCATTCAAGCCCCAGCACTTCCAGCCCATGTTGCTGGTGGTATTCCAGGGAAGAAGGAGTTGGGCTGGGATTTTGGAGGGGAGCATATGCCCCTGCTCTGCCGTTGTGGCTGCAGAGAGAGACTGGGGATCAGACATTGATAAGTGATGCCCCAATTTCTTTTGCCTGGTTTGGTTAAGGCTAAAGAAATATGAGCATTTAAACCAAAAATCCTGAAAATTTTCAACTGCTTTTCTAAATTTTTGGAAGTCCGGGAGGTTTTTTCCCACCTTCTCAGAGCCTATCAGATATCTTTGTGACTAAACACTGTATTTCTCTGCTCACAAGTTACAGCTCTGCCTCTGCTCTTACTCCTTTCAGCAGTAGTACCAGTGGTGACAGACAGCTATGATACATCACTGGTCATGTAAAAGGCAGTACTGCTTCCCATAAGCCTTGATACACTTGGATGGTGTTTGAAGTCTTAGGTTTTAAGGGCAGAAGAACTCATTAGGTGGTCCAACCTACAAAGCAGATTTCGTGTACCTGATCTGGATCTAACTTGTGCCTATACATCATGGAGTACTTGATTAATCACCTTTCTAATGTTCAGGTCTAAACACTCTGCTTACTCAGTAGGGACCAATGGAGGTTTTTCTCCAGAGGTGGGTGCCGAGCTCTGGGCATCTGAGTTAGGTGGACGAACCTTTTTCCAAAAACCTTTCAAAGAGATTTTGGTTTTTCTGGTGAAGGTTGCGTCCCTCTTTCCTATATTAAGGAGGCTTATTTATCAGGCTTGATTTTATATACAAATTTAGGCATGAACTATAATACCTATACTGGTTGAATTACTTCGTGCCTTGTCAAAATGAGTGTCTTTCTGTTCTTCCAATTATTCAGAGTTCAATGCCTCACCAGAGGGAAAGCAATGAGGTCTGATCTTAGTAGCCATAGGGCTAGAGCAGGTTTCAAGCCTCTTCCCCCCATCCCCAACAGCCCCACAGGATCTCTGCTTCCCTAGCACAGTGGCTGATCTATTTGTATCCTCCCGTGGGAAACAGCAGCAGATGGCAGAAATCTCCTTCCTAAAGGAAAAAAAAGCAGAGCCGGGCATCTGCCTTTGGAGAAACAGGGGAATAAGAGTAAGGATGGGAAGACTGCTGCCCAAGTCAGAGAGCTGGCCTTTTTGAATAAAAGAGCTGCAGGCAAAATAAAAAATTCCTATGGATCTAATTCCCAGGCTGGCTATTAACTGAACACATTGATTTAAAAAATAACTTCTCTGTCAGAGCAATGTGTTTCACAAAGTCATCTACTCATGATCTGAAGACATCAAGTGATGAAGATGGACTTTATATTTTTTCCCAGTGGCTAATCACTTTTGCAATTACAAATTGGTGCATGATTTCATATTTGGCTTCATTTCTAGTGATGGTTCTTTTTATATCTGTCTTTGTTAAAGAACCCTTTAGCTCTTTCTATTTTTTCCCTTTGAAAGTATTTAGACTGCAATCATGTCACTCTCAGCCTGCCCTCTCAAAAGCTAAATTACTCAAGCTGTTAAATTTTTTCACTTTAACACATTTTCTTCAGCTCTCAAAGTCAATTTTTATGACCTTTTACTTCACCTTCTTCTGTTTTTCTAATGTCCTTCTCAAAATTTGGCCCCTTAAACCATTGGCAGCGTACCAATGCTGCTTCTACTTCTGCTGCTTACATGTCCAGAGATTGCAATAGGCCATTTTCCCACAAAACTGCCCAAGGAACATGGACTGAATTTCTTATTGGCTATCTCTGCAAAAGCTGTTTTGGACGGACATCTTTCCTCCTCTATGGATGGCACACATACTCTTCCTTTCAGCCATTTTATGTTGTGCTTGAATATATTTAAACATATTTTGTCTGAGTAAGCCCAAGTCTTCTAGTGATTGCTTCCCACCAGTCTTTGTCTTAGATTTAATCACTTTTTTACATTTATTCCAATGAGTTAATTAATGAAAAAGTGGAATAGGATCGGACTTACTGCTAGTCATAGGCTCCTTTGAAAAAACTCCCATCAGCAAATGTTTGCCACCTGACAAATACTTCTGGGCCCAGTCTCTCTTATTCCATCTCATGGGTGCCATAATTAACAGTGTCAATTTTAATCAGAATGTTCTATAGTGCTACAACAAATGATGAAAAACGTGTACTTGATCTCTGAAGTTACATTTAGTGATCAAACAAAATCCCTCAAAGGAGGAAATAAGGTTTCCTTAGTGAGATTTTTCTTTTAAGTGATTTTTGTTGTCATTAGGTCTTTATTTTTCTACCTTAATTCTTTATCAGTTGGCTCCTTTTTAATTTTTTCTGTAATTTTCTTGGGGTTGATGCCTGGCTAGCTGATCTACTGAACCCCTGCTGAATGGTTTTCTGTTTGAACACTGATAAACAACGATCTTCCAACTTTGTGATGTGGGAAGCATCCAGAAATTGTTTTGCTTCAGCAAAAACCAAAAACCCTACAACCCCATTCACCAACAAATTAAAAAATCCCAAACGCAAGGAATAGGTGTCTCTTTTGATGAGTCATATTTCATCAGGATGAAAAGAATACAAAGAAAATTTAGATAACGTTTTCTTTTTTGATTAGTGTTTGTTTGGGTTTCTTTGTTTGTTTAAGTTTTGGGGGCTTTTAGTATGTAATGTTTAGCACTTCTTTTGGTGACCAGTATCTTGCAGAGTATTCTTTAAAAATACAGAACAGGAATATTTTGAACATTCCACATTTCTAATGGTCAGTGCTTCTGTTTTCACCTAGGAAATATTACCACCTGTCTGTGAATGCTTCTCTTTGTTTTCAGCAAGCACAGGCTGCAGGGAAGTGCCAAATCCATTTCCTCGGCAGAGGCAAAGCTACCACAGCTTCAGGCCTGCAGGACCAACTGGGGGATGCTGAGTAAATGTTCCCTATGGGAACACATCCTGTTCCCCTCTGGCTGGTTTGGATAAAAGTCCCTTCCTGGACAAAAAATGCACCTCTGTAACAGACCTAACTGTGGAATGGATCCCTCCAGCAGCCAGGATCAGATGCTCAGCCTGTCCTGTCACAGCTGACACTGTCCCCTGATGTCACCTTTCCACATAAACATGCACAGAAAGGAACACCCCCAAATGGTCCTCCCGGGAACCCCACCATTGGCCCATGCATCTGGGGGTCCATCAGCCTTGTGGGGTGACCCCAAGAGCCCTTCCTGTCAGCTTGTCTGAGGGTCCGTGTGTTGGCGCTTCTGCCACAGCCTCAGGAGGAAGCAGGGTAGGGGGCTTCAGGGGCCTCAGCTTTGTATTGAGTGCCCCCATCATTGCTTCTCTGTGCTCTCAGAGGTGATCCTTAGTCCCATAACCTGGCACAAAATCTTCTGCTTGCACTAGTGTTGATAGGCCTGGGTTCTATACTGCCTCTTCATTCTTCTTTCCCTACTTTCTGCTAGCTTGAATTATCCTAACTGGTGTTTGTTTACATGTCTGTTGTCACTGGCTATCTTTTTGCTAGGTATATTCTCAAACATTTAGTGTCCCAAGTTTTTGGTTGTTTACTGTGGAAGTGAAGCTTTTGACTAATTATTTTTCAGGCACTTAGATTTTCACTTGTGTTGTTGGAGCTCCCATCCAGTTTTGTTTGTACTTTTTCTTGGCTTCTGGAAATTACTGCTTTTGAAGCAGTGCCTGTCTAGCTGTCTGCCTATCTACAAAGCCTTTGAAACTGGCCTCTCTTTGCCCACGTTGAACACAATTGGATTGCTACTATTGATCTTCAGATAACAGCCAACTACCATTCTAATGATTCAGTCATCTGCTTTGTTATACAATAGTTGCCTGGCATTGGGTAGAGCATGATTTGGTTTTAGAATAGAGAAAAGTCTTGAATCAGAAACTCTACTGATAATTTCCTGTTAGCTGATTGTAACCTGCAGCATGCATTTACCAAGCTGAAGCCTCCAAAAATGTACCTCTTGTCCCACATCACTGGTGAGTTCATCCTATTCTGTGGTTTGGTCAGATGATCTCCAACAACCCTTCATCAGAACCCTCTCATTGATCCATGTATGTTCAAGCTCCTGCTGTTCTAAGTTATCAATAACTCTAAAGCAAGTAATTTCCTTCTAAAATGAGCACACTTCCAACCTCTTTTCCTTACATAGCCTTTCCCAAACAGGTTATAAGCTGTGATTTAATCATTCTAGACAAGAAAAGAGTCCCACCAGGTTTCAGTAACATCAATTTTTTTGAATTTCTTCTCATCAACAACAATTTCATATTATTTTTGCTTACCACCTGGATTTCTACTGATGGTATAAAAATAAGAGAAACTTTTATTATTTTCATTATCTTTGCCACATTACCTCAAAATATATTATGCTGGATTTAATAGTATGAATTATTTTCTAGATATCTTTCCTTGCATGTCTAGTTTTCAGATCTTTTTGAATCCTTCAGATAGTTTCTAACAAGCAAATTGTTTACCTTGCCTATGTGATACAGGCCATTTCTTCAGTATCACATTTTCTTCCAGGGGGATGCATCCTGCATCTCCATGGAGTGCAGACTGTTTCATTTGTACCTAGCAGTCTTCTCAACAAATTTTTAGCTTTTTTTGCCCCTCAGTCTAGAAATTTTTCAGAGAAGATCACTTGACCCTATTTCTCTATCATTTCTTTTCCAAGATTTGGATCATTTCCCTAATATGTGTAATTGGACAGATGCCAACAGTGTTCTGACTTTTAGTTGTCCTTACTTTTGAATGGTCACCTTATCTAAAGATGATATCACTGATGAGGGCTGTTTTCATTTTCGAGCTGATAGTGCAATGCAAGTACAGTCCAGTACACTCCTTCCCATGCTATGTCTCTTAATTAAGATGCCTAGATAATTTGATCCAGAACATTTGATAATCTTACAATATCTATGAATTAGGTTGATTGCTTCCAGGGAATCTTTCTCTGGCAACAGAGCTAGTAGATGTGCTCTTGCTTTATATTGTTTGCCCTAAATATATTGAATGTCTTTTATGAGATTATACCAGTTTTGAAAAAAAAATTCGCACTTCAGATGACCACAAGAAATTTCACAGCACAGATAAAAGAAGGCAGAGTGATTAAATGGGAGGAGTGTGGTTTCTCATATAAAACTGGGGGGAAAAAAAGACAGAATGAAAAGTTCCGAGATAGTTATTTTTCTACAATTATATTAATTGCTGTGGAGACCTGTAGAGACATGATTAATGCAGATTTCTGTATTAGAGGTATTTGCATCCAAATCAGACATCCTAGACCCCCTTTGTGGTCAGTGGATCTAAATAGGTACTTTTAGTGCATGATTTCTGTCATCCTAAAGCAAAAGTCTGTATTTCATCAAGTGACCTGAGTCTTAAAAGCAACTATTTTTCTCCATAAATACCTTAGTTGTGAAAACTGGGATTCTGAAGGTAGGTGAGATGAATCCTACCTTAGCTGATTAATGTCAAAATACTCAATTTTGTGAAACAGCAGTACTACCTAAACCCCTCTTCCTTAAGCATTTCATTTACCTGGAACTTTCTCTTAGAGCAAAGCTCCACATAATTAAAGACTGCTCCGCTGCTGAGATAAGATTTATTATCACTATACTACGTATTTTTCTGTTTTCCAAATTACCAGAAACTTACTGATTTAAAACCATAAATTGCATTGTTATCTATGCAGAGCTAATATTTTATTGATTTTTCATAATACATATTGCAGATTTAGCTTGTTAATAAATTCCTGGTTTGTACTGACTACATTTATTTTTCTAAGTGAACAAAAATATCCGTAGGAGAGCCTTCAAAGTTAAATTTTTCTGAATAACACATAGCACCTAATTTTACTGTAATTTAAATTTTAGTTTCTGGATTTTACTGGTATCTAGCCCATAGGTGAACCATGTTCTGTGCCAGCTTCCTTATTAATGTATAAACATGATGTCAGCAATGTCACAGAGACGAAGGATGCACTTTAAAGTAATATCTCACAGCAGTATCACTTCCAGCTGGGGAATTCAGTGTTGGAGCCGTTATGGCTTCTTTGTGCAAAACTCTCACAGCTCTTTCTCTTGAAGCCTCTTCTCTTTTTCTGCCTGTTACTGCATGAACTGTTGCCTCAGTTTTGAGTCAGTAGGTTTCTTCCTCTTTCCTGAGAGCTAAAAAAGGACTCTCAGCCTGGGTTAGACAGCTCAGTTTAAATCCAGAACAAACTAGTTTGCCTCTGGAGACTGGTCACTCAATTTTCTAAGGCAGCTCAATGGGAAGAGAACACATCATCTGTCAGCAGCGTGACATGTCATAAGCACGGGTTGAGAAAAGCCTTTTGGAAAGACTGTGAGTAAGAAAAGAACATTAGAACATGCCAGCAAAGCTTTTTTATGGTGTTAGGCTTCCCTCAAGCTAGCTTCCCTGTTGACTTTTGATGTGTTCCTATTTCTATAGGTTAGGTCACCCCTGGGGACTCCTGTGGTGACAATTCTTCAAGCATCTGTTTCAGAGAAAGCTTTTAGGCCCTTCCTGAGCATTTGAATTGAGGCCATCTCCTATTCATCACAGGGGACATTTGTGCTTATAACTGAAGGCTCACCAGCTCTTGTTCATCTCCCAGATTCACCTGTACCACCAGCCCACGCAGAGTTGGGACTCTCACATACATAGCTTTAATCTCATAAATGACTTTATGGCACTTGATACACCTCTTTTTATCCTTCTTCTAGATTTTTGGATCCCAGCACACCAGCAGGACCCAAAGATGGTTTTGGTTTACTCTTGACAAAGGAAAGGAAGAATAAAGTAGAAGTTGGGACAAAGGTGGAGGAGAAGAGAAGTCTTGGAATAGGTACAAACATTAATAATGTTTTCTTCTTTTCTTTTTCATTTCTCTCTCCTGTCTTTAGGAATTAATCCTCATTCAAAAATTATTGAAACACTGAAGATGAACTAGTGTCTTGCATCCAATAGAAAGGATGAAGATAAAATCTGTTTCTGTATGAAGAGTATCCTGCTCCAGTACTGGCTCAAAAGGGGATCTGCATATCTCTAATTGTTGTCCCACTGTATGGTACTGGAAGTAAAGAGATAAGACCATTAAAGGCCTGTTTTGCAGATAATCCTGCATGGAAGTGGCAGGCTTGTCCCAACATCTTAGGAGTACCAAGAAGCTAGAGAGCCCTAAGTTAGGGATCTGCTGGACCTTGGTCAGAACCCAGCATGTGGTGATGGTGGAGTGGGCAGACTGACTTTCTGATCGTGATCTGTGTATTGAGACTCCTCTTTCTTGGTTTGGCCATCATTTTCATGCATGGCACTAAACAGACACATCAGGTGTCCAACAGAAACTCAGAAGCTATGCAAGAGAGTATGACCTTATCTGCCCTGTCCTTCCTAGAAAGAAGATGTCTTATAGAGGAGGAAAAGCACATAGGCCAGGCTGAGATGCTGGCTGGTGGTGGAGATGTGTTGGGAGCAGACAGGGAATCCATGTTTCTTGAAAGAAATACTTCAGTTAAACATTTCTCTGCTTATTTATGGGAAATGTTTTAGGATTAAAACACTTGGTTACAGCATGCAGATTGGATGCTGATTGATGGGTTACTGATAATTGTACTGTGTGTCACCTTGACTAATGAAATGGTCATGTCTGAGAACACATACCCAGTGTATCAGAGGGAGCAGACTGAGCATCCCTGTGACTGACTGCTCCTGAGCCAGCAGGCCTGTGGCGTGCTTTCTGACAGGGCAAGGTAAATGCCATCAGAGCAGACTGAGAAAGACTGGGAATACATAAACGCAGACTTCGTAGAGTATGTTGGGGGTGCTTGTGTTTGTGTGTGTGTATGTATCAGACAGTGTCTGCAGCTGATGCAAGATTATTTTTCAGAATTTTTTATCTGTGTGGCTCCCCTGCAAGGCGTGAGACAACCTTTGGACAGTGACTTTTCTATTACCTGTTTTAGTACGGAATCTTAAATGTTAGCTCTGATAAGTGCAAGAGAAGAAACAATCCCCCTAGGAGAGGTGAAATAGGAATTAGGTATTCATCAGATAAGCATTCAAGGTGAGCTAAGAATTTGTGGATCATAGTACTAAGGACTGTAACTCATTGATTGTAGTCCACTTCAATTCCAAGTGATCATGAAACAGTCATTCTGCCTTACACCAGAAATCACAGTTTTCTCTAACACACTTGGAAACTTAGGACCACCAACTGCCACAGGATCCATTTCCACATATGTGAGAGAAAAACAGTAATTTCCTCTGTTCTTGGTTCTTCCAGTAGCAAGAAATCTTAGAATTTTTCTCTTCATCCTTGCCTTCAAATTTCTGCCTCCCTTCCTGTGCCCCATATACAAGAGTGTTTCTTTTCTATGGTTCCTTGTCTGTGTGTAAAAAAAAAGTGATGCCAGTCAGTGAAATGGAAATTGCACCCTGAACAGCAATACCCATAGAAGGGACATGCTTGGGTCCTTGATTTTTGCAGACTCAGTTGCTTGTGGGGTAGTTTTAAGATTCTTGCCTCCAAACCTGTCTTTTTCTGCTCTGCACTGTGTTGGAGTGTTTGGGAAGAAGATGAGGCTTTCTTTCCTCCTTCTGTAAGTCTATCATATCTGTAACAAGGCAGAAAGGAAACAGATGGACAACATGGTGATTTGCCTGTTTACGGGCAATTAGTTGTCACTGTGGATGCATTAATTGTGGATTTGTGCAGGAGGACCTGAGTGGTTAAGAACATTCCAACTCTGTTTTCTCATATGTCTGAGATTGTAGCTTGAGGTGTGTTAGGCTAACCTAACAAACCCAAAATGCAACATTGTTATGAATGAACATAAATAGCCCCACTCTTTAGAGAACTGGCACTCCAGTGCCTGTTTGCGCACTCTTAAGTACAATGGATTTCCAGCCCTACTCAATTTGTTTCATGTCATCCGATTGTACAAACTGCAGCCAACAAGCTGACTTTGGAATGGGAAAGCAAATACTACCCATTTTCCAGCTGACTTCTATTTGCATCCTCAAGGTACACTATATGTGCAGAAGAGTGAAGATTTATATTATTGGCCAAATTCAACTATAGAGTGCCACAGAAATCACTGGGGGCTTGCTTATCTCTGCATAGCTGAGAATAGAATTTGAGCTATTGGATATGTTTTTTACTAGGAACACTTAGGTAACTAAGTAGAACCTTTCTGAAGTACAGTGATTTTACTAAACAGGTTTTACCTTGCAGGGAAGAGCTGTTCTTTTGTTAAGAGGTCTCACTCTTATGAGATTGAGTCAGATGGCTCACAAGGTTAATAACACAAAAATGACATCTTTGGCTTTCGTACACAGATAGTTCAAATCTACTTCCTGCAAACTACCAGGTGTTTTAACGTAGATTGTAAATAGATAAAAACTGTTCAAAGGCCTATGTGGGGGAAAAAAAAGAAAAAAGAAATTGTTTAAGGACAGATGCCTGTGTTGTAAGAACCCAGCATTACAAGCGCATTCATTAGAAGACAGTAACAGATTTAATAAGCATAGAAACCCCTGTAGCTGAAGATAACCTTCCAGATCAGGACTTAGAAGTTTATGAAAAGCAATGAAAAGCAATGTTTTTAACTGTCACAAAGAGTGTAGAACACTAACAGTGCTCTGAATTCTGCTGTTGTGTGATTTTGCTGCTGCTTAAGAGTGAAACACATGCAATATCCCACATCTGAAACAGCTTGTATGAAAACTCTCCAGCCCCACCAACTAGAAGGTCAACCACTAATGTTCCCTAGCTGATGGATGTGGAATTACTCCACAGAAAGGAATTGATGCTATCTCTACCTGTGTTTTCCTGCTTGGTCAGTGACCTGACTCTCACAGATGCTACATTCATTCAAGTGTGACTGAGTGCAGGAAGGTGTCTTTCCCTCTAGGGTCAGCTGTTCTTGCACTTAACGGATGTGGTTTGTGGTGACTTTCACTGAGAATGGGATTACCCCTGCTTTTCCCAGGCAAGAGGCTGGGGCTCAGGATAAGAGAGGCAGGAAGCTCACGGAAACATCTTCTGGGATAGAGATCAGGGCATGAGTAAGAGCTTTTGTTGCACAGATGATGTTTAGTTGAGCTTTCCTTAAGAGTTGGGTAATATATGGGAGAGGTTTTGTACCTGCCTGGTCACTTTGAAGTGGTGTGGGTGGGAGTTTGAAAGAAGCCCAAAATGTCTTTTGAAGGACCAGTGTGTGTAAGGGCACTGGTATCTTTCCTGAGCAAGAATTAAGGTGAGGTGTTACCTGAAAAGGTGCTAACTGCAGGACTTGAAGCTTAGCATAAAACGTTCTGGCTAGTCCTGTATAAATTTTCTCAGACACTTTGCTAAGGAAGTCTTAGTTTCTGACTAATATTCCCCTTTAAGCTCTGACTAATATCCTGCATACATACAGACCTATTCTTTCTTGATCAAATTTTATCATCATCTGAGGCAGGTACTGATTATGCTGTGTCTGTTTTTATCTCCACATTTAATTCATCATATACTGTATTAGTTTCTTATATTTGCCATTTATATTTCATTGTGTGTGGTAATTCAGGCATTCTTTTATATGACTTGAATAGCTTTGAATGTAGGCTCCATGGACTTTAGCAGTGCAAGAGTAAAACCTAATTTCATTTCTATATAGCATGCCCTTTCTGAATTTCACATGAGAAATACTTGCTCTTAAGCTATCCAAACGAGAATACTTTGGCTTGGGCCACTGTGGCAGGTCACTTACTCATGCTACTTGTCAGCCACACACTGATGCAAGTCGAAATGCATTGCCTTCTCATTTGTTTTTAACCTTAATCAAAGCTTGTGTAGAAGAGGTATGCTGGCATAGCAATGAGGAGTGAGTCACTACAGTCTTCTGCTATCCAGAAACGAAATGTCAGTGCAGCTGCTCAATCTTCATTTCCTTACATAACCAAAGGCCAATCAGGTCTTAAAATTTTCTTTTCTATGGAACTTCTACTTCTCCAGAGACTCCTTTTTATATGCATGGGTATGTGGGGATTGTGTGGCTTGAATTTCAGCAGAACAGCACAAAACTTTCATTCTTGCTCACATTTCCCCACCTCTTACTTCCTCTCTGAATCAGATAGACTAATTTATTATTGTGAAAGTAAGTGGGCTGTTCTCACCTGACTATTCATAAGAGCAGATTATGCCAAAAGGAGCACAGTCAGTCATATAAGAAATAACCAGCCTGTCCATGTCTGCATAAATACACGTACTCATGCTGAAGTAAAGAGGGCATAAGTCATTCTGGCAGCTGAGACATGGAATATATTGTGTGTTCTTATGGATAGAAGTATTTAGAAAAAAAAAAACAAACCTTGTTTCCATAGCAACTGAACACTACATAATTCTAAAGCAAGGGACCTGGAATTACCAAGACAGGGCAGCTGAGGTGCTTTGGGTACTTTTAGTGTAAATGTTGTGGATGCACACCTCCCCTTTCCAAGTGTGGATCTTAAAGTACTGCACAAACCTGGCATCAAATATTAGCTGTGTCTGTCACTCTGGCAGCTTCAAACCCTTCTGCCCAGAGCTGTGCAATAGAAAGGACAGCATCCCTATAAGCCCTTTCTTACCTAGATTCACCGTTCTGGTCTTCTGAGCACCACAATGAAGATGTCTGCCTTCTTTTCATCTTTCTTAAACATCTTGAAGTTTGAGTGTTTTTGCAGGAGTGGCAAAACTTTTAATTTTTTTTTTAAATCTGGATATACCTAAATTTGTGGGAGGAGGATAAAAGGACTCTAACTTTAGAGAGCAGGTGTATTTTTGTAAATTGGAAAAACAGCTAAGCCGCTGCTTGCACCTTCTCAAATTCCCAGCATAGCTAAGGTATTGCAGTTTGTTTTACCAAGGAAGTGCTCTGCAGCAGAGATATTAATTGCTCTCTGTCATACAGTAAATCATTGATGGCAATAAAGTTTTCATGAGTCCTGAAGCAGAGGACTCTTTGCTTGGAAAAGGACTCCTCTGCTTCAACTTTTGAATATCTCATGCTTGTCATAAATTTTTCCTTTAAATTTCATTGAAGCCTTTTCCTTCAATGTGTTGGACCTTCAGACAATGGGGCTTTACAGTGGCATCAGTCATAGAAAGGGTAAATCAACCAACATAGAGCTTATAATTCAAAAGGCTTCAGCAATTTTTTTCCAGTTCTATTTCATCTTTGGTGTTTCATGGAAAACATAATTATCTTGTTCAAGAGTGGGAAAAAAATAGATTTTGATAACAAAAGTGTTTCTTACCTCTTCAGAATAATTCCAATGTTGTGAACTGGCATTGAAGAGATTTACTAAAATAAAAACTACAAATAACTTTTTAAAATTTAAAAAATAAGTGGAGAAAATTATTCTGAACAAAAAACCCCCAAGTGTCTGATTTGAAGTCCACTGAACCTCAAAAAATTACTTCAAAGGGTTTGGATTAGACCCATGCAATTCTTTTTTTTTCTCTTCAAAAGTTGCATGTGAAATGGCTAACTGAAGATGTGACCCAGGGCTTTGGGTAGCTTTGATTTTGTTCCTAAGCAAAAGAGGCTGTAGGTATTGAAAGTCAGATGCTGTATGCCTCTCGAAGATTGTGCTACTTGTCTGCATATGGGAAAGAAAATATGGATATATCTGTGCAGAAATGTTTTTCATATTGAAACAGATCCTGCAGGCCAAATAATTTCAAGCTTTTTTGAATAAATCTTTAAATATTTCTTTCCTCTCCCTTAATGTTGTTGGAGTTATTTATTTATTTATTTTCGAGTGTTAGCATAGCTTGAGAGAAATAAGCCTCCAGACAGTATCCTTAATTTAGAAAATATTTAAATTCTAGAAATCACTGCATATGTGATAGGGCTAATAATGAAATTCCATTCAAAACAGGATTGTATGTTTTTGAGTGCTTTCCAGTAATCTGGTGGGTGTCAGAGTAAGGGAGCCAGCCAATGACCACTGACAGTAATGGAATGAGGTTAATACAGTAGTGGGGGGAACGTCTTTGGCAAAATTCTTCTCGTTCAGAAAATAAAGATTTATTAAAAAATATTTTATATTAGGAAAACACTAATATTAGCAACAACTTTGCTGGGAAGGAATGATTTCTGAATGTGCTGAGCATTCTGGTTGGAGAGAACTAGCCAGCTGGCCCTCAAATTGGACAGGGGAAAGGCAAGTTTCAGGGTCTCTTATGTCACTAAGATCTTTGCATGCTGTCTTTCCAGTTTTTCACAGAAGAAAAACACCTCCTCAAAATCACTTCAGAGGCTTTGGTGTTTAGCTGACATTAATATGAAACTAGATTTCACCCTAACATTTGTTGAAGACTTTAAAGTATATCTTTTTGAGTACTAGGATAACTGTGGGTGCACCTAAGGCCAGTGGTGGAACTGGTTGGAGTAAGGACCCAGAGGATGGGTGCAGCTACAGCCTGACGAGCACATCATTAATAGAAATTTCAGTAGCCAAGGAAAATACACCCCACACCTCCATACCTTCTTTCTAAAGGGCTGATGACTAACCTTCATTTTGATAAAATAATCACATTTGGGGAATAGCCTTTATCTTGGTATTTTAAAAAAGAGCCAAATATTGCTCACTGTCACCAGGGAGATCAGGGAAATACTTCTTTTTATCTAGAACAGTACATGGCCAAAACAGATGGGCCACAATAATCCAAATGTGTGAAGGTGGAGTAACCAAATAGCTCTAATGATGCTGCAAAGGAAGATTGTATGCATGTTGGCAATGGAATGGAAAGGATCATAAACTGAGCTGAAGAAAAAGTGACATAACATCTTTAAAACATCAATTTTCTCTTATCTAGGTTTTAAACACTTAGCTGTCACAATTATATTCATACTTGTTTCATGATTTCACAACCTTGCCCTGTGCACACATTAGCACATATCTGAAGAATATGGAATATCAAATAAACACCAATTAACAAGTGAGTTAATTAGTATTGAATATGTAATGGTCCAATTTAACTCCTGCTGCTTATAAATCATGAGACTGTATTTTGAACACAGTTTATTTGCATGGAAGCACTCAGAGAACTCAATAAAGCATATTTCAGCCTATGGGGTGTTCCTAGGCTCTTTCTGTGGACTGTCATCAACCATTTACTTATGAGTAATTGACCTTTTAAAATTGTATCCTATTCTTTTTCCTTCATGATTAAATGACAAGAGAGCTCTAGAAGGGAAAACAAATCAGATTTCATTGTGGCCCTCCCCATGGGTTTGGCATTTGGGAAGCAAATATTTATTGCAAGGGTGTGAGACTTCTATTTCTGCGAATGTATCAGTTGCATGAGGCATTTGTTGATGTTAGTGGATATCTAGTTTTTATTTTAAGGAAAATTAGGAAAAATATATCAAAACCTATTTACGCTTACAAATACCAATTCAGTAAAGCTTTGGTATGTTACTTTCAAGTTCTGCAAGAAAATAATATGTAACTTTGAGAATTTTTTTAGTAAGAGGGGATACATATCTATTATTTCTATGTTTACTCTGGGACATAAAATGCCAGTTATTACCTAGGGACTTGCTAAGGATCCATTTATCAGAGACATTGTCCTCAAATATTTAAGAGAGCGGGGCGGGGGTGACCTGCTGTGAGTGTTACCAACAGGCTCAAGAGGAGCAAGAGAGAGACCTGAGCGACTCACAGCCCTGAGTCATTGGTAGGAGTGGATACCAAGATAAGGTGTGCTTTTAGGGACTGCTCTCAAACTAGGCTATATCGGCAACATTTTACATGGCATGAAGGATCTGTCTCTGTGTCTGATATGAGAAGAGAAAAGGGCAGCAGGATGATTTAATTTATCTATTTTTAGTTAGGAAAATGCCTCAAGAAATGTCTTATTTTCTTCAGCTAAGGAGTGCAGTTAAGTTTATGTAAGTAAATGTGCACATTTATGGATACCCTTCTTAACTGAGACCTATCCTTACCGTAGGCTTGCAATTCTCAGTGAGACAGAACTTCCATGTGGGCTGCTTGTGAGCAGACCCCATGTTTTGATCTCATCAGGCTTTGTGTAATCCTTTTCTGTCTGAAAGGATGCAAATATTCAACAGACACCCATGTTTTCTGTCAGAATTAGACCCATTGTCATCTACTGCATTTTAACCTTCCTGTTACCACTAACTGGGATGGAAAAGGCTTTCATCTTTTTAAGGCAAGCAGATGTTGGAAGTAGGAGAACATTTCTTTGGCCGAATTGGAAGCAGGAGACTGAATTTTCTGGCTGATGCAAATGTACAAGGTATAACATCTAATCTAACGTCAGTATTAAGACCATGAAATGGGGAAGTCAGCAGTACTGGTAAGAAATCCCATAACACACTTCTTAACATTGGAATTGTTCTTTAATGCAATTAAACCTGATGTTATAGGAATTCAGTTAATGAGATGGGTTTCTATTTCTTTTTTCTCGATTATTTTTCAGTTATAACCAACAACAAGGGGGATAAATATCATTGGTTTTTTAGTAACTATATTTATATTTTATTGAGCTAACAAACAGATGAACTTTTAAAATTATTTAAGTCAAACCTAGATCATCAACCTTCTAGAGGATAGAGGAGATCGAAATATCGTCCTTGTTCATTTTCATAAATAGCACAGATTATCATCAATTGAAATATGACATTTGTTTGGAAGTGATGAATATTAGGTTCAATTTTTCCTGACAAAAACAAAGTATTTTAATGTGATCCTTTAGAGATCCTTTTTCCTCCAGAAAAATCACAACTGCTGTGGAGTTTTGAGGTGGCAATGTGCCATGGTACATGGGCAACATAGCTATGTATCAGTAGTACAGGTGTGCATAAACAAACCTTTTACCATAAACAGACACTAATGGATGCTGTTTTAAATACTACTGAAATTCCTATTGTAAGGCCCATTATGTCTGCGTGAATGGCAAAAGAATTCCTAGCGATGGATGGCAGAACTATGAATGTTAAGAAAACAATTGTGTTTTGCTTCTATTGTGTAAAGTGCTGGGCAACAGTCACAAGTGTTCTCTGCATCAGCTTTTTCTAGATACCTGTTCCTGAACAGCAGCAATTTGTTATGACAGCCTTTGCTATTCAGCAGAACTACAAAGAATCAGTCATTTGTCAATATGCATTCACACAGTTACATACTGATGCCTTCACTTAAAGTAAATTGTGTGGTGCAGCTGACAATTAATCTGCTATTTGATACACTAAGTACTCCACACGGAGCCTATTGGCGAAGCTCCCTTAACGCTAAAAGAAATGTTATCTTTTGGAGCAATACACATACACTTTGCTTCCTCCCATGGCATGTGTTTTAGAAAATGGTGTTGAAAATAATTGGTGTTCCTGTAGGGATTCGTGCAACTGTCACAAAGCTATTGCTTTGCTGGGACTTTCCCTTAGAAGCTGGCCGTGCTGGGAAGGAAGATACAGAGACAGTCTCGGCTCTTTACAGTTACTCATTGAGATAACCTGACCTCAGGGCAGACAAAGGGTTGTTCTATTTGTTGTTTCCTCTTCAAAAAGAGTTCCTTTTCTTTCAGGGAACAAAAGGTTTGTGCACAGTATTTTTGCTTCAACAAGTTCAGGAAAGGGCTTACAATTGAACAGCTTGGCATAACACATATGTGTCTGGTTAGATGTAAATATGAGACTGAAATTTTAGGGACTAGCAGAGCACACAAACATGGTGTAAAAACCAATTCACTGACCTGTGAGTTTTTCAGTCTATTTAGATCCTTTTCTATCTTCTTGGCATAAGTACACAGCTATAAAGATGGGTAACCTCTTCTAATTTAGATATCATTTAGAAAAAGCACAGATCTTAAGTCAGATTTTATATATATATATGTTTGCATTGTGACAGCTTGAAAGTTTTGTACAATCTTAACACAAGTACAGTGACTAGGAAAAACATAGTGGAACATCAGGTTATCCTTTAAGTTTTTTCATTCATTACTGCAGTATATTTTTCTTGGAAAAACTTCACCTTCTTAAATTTACTGCTGCCATTAATGTTGGCTTTAGTGGTGCTGCTGGACTGTCTCTTTTGTATTGTGTCATTAATAGTGTGGGTTAAATAGAGTGAGCTTTCTACACATAGTTTAGCAGTGGCATTTAAAATGAAAACACATTATGCATGTAACTGCAAATGTTCGTTGTTATTACAGATTACTGAAAGCATGCACTTGTGGAATGAAGAGAGAATCTTTACATAGGAAGGGCTATAGGTAGGGTTGAAGCAAAAGTACAATATTAATTTAAAAAACCTTCAAAAGCAGAAGGTCTGCAAAGGTTATATGAAAGTTATCTCACAGTCTTTAATAGAACTTTTGTATTAAAGCTTCTTCACAATCAGAGGGATGTTTATAGCAAAACTGTAGCATTGTATAATAATGAAAAGCGTGTAATAGCAGCAATGAAGAACTGTGGGTCAGAGCTGGTGCCATAAATCCCTTTTTGATAAGGTCCTTAAGGTAATGAAGAGCAGAGATGTTCATTCAGAAAATGTGCATCATGAAGTTCTTGTAGCTTCATCCATCTGCAAGATCTCAGAAGCAAGTTTAAGTTTCCTACAGGGGCGAAAATTATACAGTGAAGGAAGTATGATGTCAAATTTGGGAAGCGCTAAGGTAATGCCAGAAGTACACAAGAACATCATATTGCTGACTGTTCAATAAAGCTGAACATAAATAAGCCATAGTGTGCAATGTGCTCTGAAGCTCTAGCTGATACCCCTGAGGCTGGCAAGTTGGAGTGGTGCTTACAGCAAACAACAGCCTGTAGCTACATGAGCCACTCCTCTTTAGTTCATCTATTGGGCTTTCCTCTTGGTGTACTCTCTGTGGTCCCAGATCCAGGAAGAAATTATTATTTCACTGTGCTATGATTCATAGTCTCATTTCCTATTAAATTAGATGAGGATTTATCCTACTCCTAGAAACTGAAGTAAGAGGAAAACAACTAATCATAGCTAAGATCAGAGGACCAGCATAGTCACATCAGGGAGACACTGTGTCTCCATAGTGTCTTGTTTTACGAAGACCACAAGCATACTGAAGTCAGATGAGTTAATTCTCTTCTGTCCTGTGAGTTTTGGGAAAAGGAAGTGTGAAGAGTGTATATATACTCTTATAAGGGTTTGAAACCTTCAGTTCTAGTCAAATTACAAGAAATAATGTGATTCTTGAGATTCCTATAATTTTTGTATATCTTCCCATTTGTGAGAGGAAGAAACCCTTATAGCGGAGGGGAGAACACAGCTGAAGGAGGGAAAATAATATTGCTCTCCTACTTCCCAGGGACATCAGTTTGTAGATGTGAATGTGTTAGAAATATTTAAAATAGAGATGCTGTACAATCTGTTAAGAAAGATAACATTAGAGCACTTTAGCTCCAGTAAGCATACAGGACGCAAATTGTTGTTTTCTTGTATCTTTATTTTTATAGAATCACCGCTTCATTACTGAGGGTGAATAGTACTAAAGTAGACACTATTTCAGGGTTAGCTATAACAGGTGGGCACAGATTTAGCAGATCTTGTCTGTATCCTGGGAAACATGCAGATCTTCATAATGTGTTTTCTAGGCTCTATTGATCATTTCCAGGTTATATTCAATAATAAGCACTGACTGAGCGTCATTTAGACAAGAAATAGACCACTATGTAAAGGAAGAAGGGGAATTTATTTCAGATGCCAGGTAATAACATTATTCCACAGGAAATTTTTTTTAAGGTTTCCTCATTATGAAAACATGATGGTCGTAAGCAATAAACTACTCTGACATTTTAGCTATTTGTCCTATAGTGATACCAGTCGTGGTTTACTTTAGTTAAGATAAAAAACCAGCTTCTTTCTAAGCCTTTGGGATTCATTGGGAATTCTTTTCACCCTAGTGTAGCTTAACAGAAAGTTGTTTCTTTCAATGTGACTTTGTTCATGTGTTACAAGAGGTTCAGATGAGTCCCTCAGCACAAGCCACACTGGCTTGCTCCTCAGAACTCTGAGCATCTCCAGCTCAGTCAGGATCACTGTCGAATGTTCCGGGGAAAGTTGTGAGCAGGGAAGACGGATGTCCTTCCTTTATTCTTCCATCAAAATGCTCTGTTAAAGTGTTTGTAGAAAGGGTGAAAAGCACACAGTTATCTTCTGAATTTTGTTTGTTGACCTCTACTGAATGGCTGTGCAGGCATCTAGTGACCTCAGGATGCTTTCTGAAGTTAAGGTACACAGCCTTTTGAAGAAAAAGCAAGTATCAAACTGAAGAGACAATCTGCCTTCAAATTAAAGATAGCAAATATTTTGGAGTTGTTTTCTTTGGTTTAACAAACAAATGGGCTCTCCAAGCAAAGAAAAATGAGCAAAAAATAACATTCTACTCCCCCAAAACCCCCAAACCAAACATGTAATAAAAAATACAAATGGTAAAGATGCTCAAAATGTTTGGTTTATTTAAGGATTTAAAGAAAAAATTGGAGTACTTTTCTAAATAATTTCAAGAACATTATGGGGATAAAGGAAATCTACTGTCTGTTATATTAATTTGAAATTTTCTCTAACATGAACTGAAAAATAATAGAATTTCTGAAGTATTACTTGCTGTCTTAGGTTTCTAAACTTTTAGAGGTCAGAGACCTACCCAGTCATGGATTCTGCATCCAGTTCCTACTCGGTCTATTAGAAATGAAAGTTTATTTCTCTGAAACTCTCACATATAATTTTGATTTATTTTTATCAAGCAAAAATTAGTTTCCTTTGTACAATAGTGTTATAAGTTGAAGGATGCAATGTAATCATGTTATTACTTCTATTATGTGAGTTACTCTTTCATTTGGAGGAAACTCCAGCATCAGTTGCTTGAGCCTTGTGTCAACTTAGGGATGGCTGCAGCGTGGGCTACACTTGCGCTGGTTTTAGTTGCAGCTATAGATAATGATTATGGGCCACATTTCTCATTGATTTATTTACCCTCCATTAAATGGCTTTAT
This sequence comes from Origma solitaria, assembly GCA_013397895.1. Classification (NCBI taxonomy): domain Eukaryota; kingdom Metazoa; phylum Chordata; class Aves; order Passeriformes; family Acanthizidae; genus Origma; species Origma solitaria. Next base: position 163,746 of record VZRL01005389.1, read on the forward strand.
ATCAGGTCTTCATGGATTTACTCTGGGGCTCTGCATGTCTCTGTGACTCATATTAGAAGAGCCCATTGTGCCAAAAAGTAGTAATTGTGCCAAATCTTAGAAAAATATGAAGTCCTTTTGTTTATGGTTACACAACATTATGTTAGGGGCTAGAGTTATTTTTTGCACATGCATGCACCAAAACATTTCCGTACTGAAGACAGAAGTTTTTAGATGTTGGTGGAAGATCCTGTACAAATGCTATCAGAGCAACCAAAAGAAAAAGATGCATTACTGAATAACAAGATTCTTCCAAATATCATAGAAACAGAACAGGAAAAGTGTTATCCCCTTTGCAAAGCAAGTAGAAAATCTCTCCTAATTTGATGGCTTTCTGATCATCTATGTGAAAGGCAAAACTGTGGCAGAAAGAGATGATTCAGGAACTTTGATCATTATTTGCAATTTGGCTGATGTCTTGAAATGCCATGTGGTCTAAGAGCTGGTGAAAAAATAGTTGATGTTTTATGAATAAATGTTAATTGTGGGCACAAATCTGAGTGCTGTTTTTTGACGTAACAGTAGTTATAAGCCTATAAACTAAGAAAAGGATAAACTCCCCCATACTACCAATTGCTGATTATGGTTCCATAATTTATGGTGCTGAATCATTTCTGTAACACAGTGAATAAAAAGCACAACCACCTGCAATAGATTATGTTGATTCGTTTTGCTGGCAGATGTGAGAGAGCATCGTTGCTCATTAGATGGTAAGCTTAATTGGTTTTCTCTAGAATTACACAGACAATATTCTATTAATCTGTTCACACAGGGTGCTTAGCTCCCAAATCCCTGAATTATTGTTTAATTGTTAACATTTTTGCAGATAGTGGTTATTCTCTGGGGTTGATTTATAATAAAAATGTGGCTCTGTCCTCTGTGTGGGAGGGAATTATGGATGAAAAGGTCACATGAGAAATATCCACTCTGACCTGCCTCCTCTACCTGGAGTCAATGCACTTCCTGCCTGAGAATGGAGATTTTAAAGACAAGCAGTTGATGGGGAAATTCCAGGGAGCACGAGGGAGACGGAGACAAGGGTCAAGCCCAGGTCCAGAGCACTCAATAACAGGTGGCTGGAATCAATGATCTAAGGTTGGCTATCTTCATCGGTTTCTGAAGTGTCTCACCCTACAGGTGTGGGGACTTGTAACCCTGCAGTTAGATCCTTCAGTACTCTAAGCTCCAGGCTGAGCAGAGACTGTTTTAATGCTCAGGTTCCTTCCCTTCCCCTCTGAAATGCTGGCCCATGGTGACCTTGCGCCCTTGCTGCTGGCAGGAGGCAGCGAGGCAACCCCACACGGAGGGGCTGCGGGAGGTGCCACATGGCCGAGGTCACAGCTCGGGGCTTGTGGGCAACTGGAACCTCTCAGACTTTTCTGTGAGCTTTCTCTGGCCCCCGCTCACTTCTGTGCTTTGCTTGATGCAGCAGCAAGCACACAGTCTGCGTGCTCCACTTCCTGCTTCATGGAGCAGCTCTGAAGTGGCCCTGGTGGGAGCCATGCTGGGATGACGTCCCTCGAGGTCAGTGCGAGGGAAGAAAGCAACCTAGGAGTGAGTGGGATGTGCCTTCCTGTGTCAGTCCTGTGGTAACAAGATCACAGACTCAGAGGAATATCCTGAACCATCAAAGTCACTCTCCTGACACCTGGTGTGCTATGTTAGATTGTCTATAATAAACAAATCAAGCTACTTTTTAAAACCAGTGACACAAGTTGCTCTTGCTGTGCTTAATGAGAAGTGCTCTTAGAACCTCACTACCTGAGCCAAACATTCCCTGAAATGCCAGTTAAAGTCTATTCTATGCCATTGGGAAATTAGGTAGCCTGTGTCTCCTACTGTTAGGGATGACTTCTCTTACTGCTGTCTTTTTCTGTTGCAAAGAACCCTGAAATCCTTTTAAGACTATTTTCTCAAGAATCACAGACTTTTTTGCGCCATGTTTTTGTTTTGCCATGTTTTTCAGGGATGCCTGTCCACATCATGAGGTTATTTCTTACTTTTGCAAGTGGGGTGTTACAATAGATTCATTTTCAGCTGGTGGAGTTTTCTTCCTACTTTCCTATAGGTCCTAGTGAATGTCCACTGCAGGAGAAATGTTTCTTCTGTTGTCTGTGGTGTGTGGAGCAACGGATGTAGTATATGTAAAATGACATGAATCACCCAATGACTTAGTGTGATTAATTCCATATCATGAAGGAAGTTTCTATAAAAGATGATGTTCTGAAAAGAACTCCTAGGTTTCCAAAGCAAACCCTGAGAAGTTTCAACTCCTTTGTGTGCTAGTCACCAGATAACTGTAATGGAAGACTTATTTTTAAATCCCTGAGACTGCTTTAAACATATACCTTGTACATTGCCTTCTTCCGCCTGACACCTCCAACCCATGCTCCTCTGGCAACAAAAAGGTAGCTCAGATTTAGATATTAAGTCTGTATTTGTCATGGGTCTAGTTTCTTGTGTTCTCTAACACCAAGCTGGGAAAAATCCTTCCAACCTGGAGAAAGATAAGAGGATATTTTTTGTTAGAGTGTTTCCAAATAGAAATGACTAATTGCTGCAATGCAAATGAGTGGATGCTGTAGATAGCTTTTTTGAAACAGAGAATGTATTAGTCTCTTCCAGTCTTCTCTATCTGGAAGCTGAATTTGGCAGTGGTTAAAATGCAGGAAGGGGAAATGGGGAAAGCAGAAATATTTATACTTTCTTTTAAAAGCAGAATCAGAGATTTGGATCATATAAAATCACCTCTCTGTGCTTTTTTTCCAGATTATCGTTGTATGATCTGACAAGGTCAGAGACAACGTTGATGAGTATATTGGGAAATAATTAATATTATCAGGTAAAAAGGAGACAAATTATTAAAAACGTCAAAATCCTCAGAAGAATGTGTAATGGAAAAAGCACAACTGGTGTGCACTGGAGCAAGAGAGGTTTCCTGGGCTTTTTTCAAAGCTTCATACTTAGGGCCACCTTGATTGAGTGAAAGTGGAATGCCAGGAGTTTGTCATGGTAGAGTCCAAGACTGCCATTAAAAAAGGAAAATTGAAAAGAAAAGCCAAATGAGAATTGTGCCACTGCTATAAAAGATTATTGCCTATAAATACAGTTCAAGCAGATCCTGTAAATAGAATAAAGAATAAAACTCAGAACAGGTGAGGCCCCACATTTTAGGGGGCAAAACCAAACCCTTCAGCTTAGGAGGATCTTAGAAGTCATGAAGTTCTCAATATGAAAGTGCAATCAAAAGAGCTATAGAAAGCTTTGTTAATTGCTTTATGTTGCAAGCCTGCAAATAAGGATTGGATCTAGAAAATGCCTGAGTAATTTAATTGGTTAGACTAGCGCCCTTCTGCCAGCTGGCCTGGAAGGATACAGAATTTTATGGAGCAGCTTGCCATGCCATTTGCAGGACTGTTCTCTACAGATGTCGGCACCTTAGGTGACATCAATGTATGAGCTTAGAAAATGTGTAACATATATGCGTAATATCTGATCGTAAAGAAATCTGAAAGAAACCTCAAACTTTTTTGAATGACCATACTTCCCAAAAGAGGGACGTGGACGTACCTCCACCCTAATGGAAAACTCTGGTAGCCTGTCAATCCACACAAGGTAGGATTTGCAATATTACTAAGAAATATAATAGCTTTGTGAAGAGGGATAACACTTCTGGTCCAGTGGAGTTTCAGATATACCTCCTGCCCAAATTGGGGTTTCTGAGTGTAATGTGGGCACAACTTGTTCAATTAGATCTTCTCTTCCTCTCAGAGTTAGAGATTCTTTTCATGAACTCCCGAGTGGAAGCAGAGGAATTTCAGCCATTACATACTCACCTTGAAGCAACTGAAAAACCCCAGATGATTTCCTCATTTACTGTTCCCTGTCTCCAACAATTGTCCATAGCTTAAACCCTCCACTGCTTACTTTCTGTCTAAAATTGTTTCATATTCAAGGGGATAGAAAGGCTGTGCCCAGATTACTGTTTTGGTTTAAGGCAGCAATGCACCTATGCTGGTTGTTGCTGTTCCCTGGTGCTCCAGGTACATGGCAAATGCACTATAGCCCATGTTGAGGAAATTCAAATCAGATGCATATTGAGCATATATATTATACCAAATATCCTGTTCAGGGGACCTGACTAAGGTTAGCATGAGGTAAAAAACCCAAAATACTCTTGATGAGGGGGCATCAGTACCAACTGTTTTGATTTATGTGTCTATCCTTATTATACCAAGGTATTTGTTAATGTGGACACAGTCAGAACAGATCAGTGCAGCTCTTGTGGAACATCAATAAGTTCCACTAATCGTCCACTGGTAAAGAAAACAAATTTCTGAGGTCACATACTCCTTTGCCTTGTTCTAAGAGACTACACTGCCCTGATATTAATAGTTAAATTAGAGGACAAGTGTTAATTACTTGGATAAAATCCATACCTATATAACTGAAGTTGACTTTTGGGTGTTGTGCAAGAGGACTGACAACAGCTCTTTCTTTAACGAGCATCTGAACAGAGTACTGTAGCTCACTACAATGAATCTTGTTAATTAGTATGAAAAGAAAAAAATCACAGTCATACAAAATAATACTACTAGTCTGAAGTATGAGGGTTTTTTAGGGACGTTAAAACAGAAAATTAATTGAAAACATGAAATACCTTGGGATCCTGATATTTACTTTCCTGATTCTAAATCCCTAGGGTCCATTTACTTCACAGTTACTATCTTTTCTATAAAATTATATGGCTTAAATTTCTATTTTTCTTGAGCAAAAGAAATGTTCTCTTGTTTATGTTTTCAAAAAATGTGAATGCAAAGGCCAAATTCCTGACACCACTGGAGCCAACTCAGCAGTATGATGCGGTCTCAGTGACTCAGACTCGAGCGTGTCCAGTGCCCTGACCTCATATCCTACCTATAGAAATGTACGTTAGGCAAAAATCCCTGAAGTAAAGAGCAGCATTTACAGTATGCATGAGCAAGGAAACCTGTTGGAAAGGTGGGCAGTGATCACACAGCTATCATGTGAAGATTTCTCATGATGAAGAATCAGTTTAACCTTAGAGTGATATTTATCGCCATGCAGCTGATGGTATACGAAACCTTCTGCCACATCTTTCCTTTGCAAAGGTTCAAGCAGAATTATCCTGACCATCTCCAAACCCACAGAGGTGCCTGCAGGATGCAGGTGAAGATAACTGGTGCCATTTCTGTTGATAGAGCGGTGAAGGCTGCCTGACTACCACAAAAGACTCCATTAAGCCCATTTACTCTCCAGTGCACTCGAATGAGGCATAAGTGCTGGATGACTTGTCAGTGAGTGAACCCAGACTGCCCAATGACCCTCACTGTTACAGTGATGGGAGGCAGCTGACACCTCATCAGTCAGCTCTCAAAGCTGGGATTTGGAGAAGCTGATCACTGGCTCATTATATCCTACTTCTGCAACTTCAGGAGTCTGGATGGCCAGGAAGAGTAGTCTGCACAGCCAAGGGCAGTTAGAGAATTTACACCCTGAAAGAAACACCTACTCTTTGCCATAGAAATATGTGTGGGAAAGAAGTGCTCTCCTTTCAGGAGAAGAGACTCGAGTAGGGGTTGTGGGGTAAGTAATTCACTTTGGCTTATCTCTTTATATATGTGTGCTATATGCTGGTTTTGTTTTAACTAGAAGAGTTATGTTCCCCTTGAAGTTGACTATGATTTTTTTCAACCACGCAATAAGAGGAAAAAGTATCATTTCAGGTTTAAGGGTATTAAAACCCTGGAATTACCTGAAATAACCATGGTAACAAGCTCTGAAGTAATGGCAGTCGCTCATATTACCATAGAAACAGGACTTAAGAAGTGGAAATTACCTATAATTTATCTCTGTTGCTTACAGTGACAATAATATAACATGTATTTTGTGAAAAATACATACGTTTTGCCTACAGTAACTGTCAAGAAGTCACTAAAAATTATTTAAAGATATTCAAAAGTGTTTTTTATTGTTTTGTTGCCACGGTTATGTTTTGTTATTAGTCCCCACAAGAGCGACATGCAAAAAAAAAGAACAACTGTAATAAAATGTAAAATTCATAGGTGATACAATGTGTGATGTAACACAAACAAGTGATAAAGTCAGATAATGTTACTCTTGAATAACATAATGGGCCAAAAATGTTTGTTGTAATTCTTGACAAATAGCTTTGTACCTGAGCAGCTGAGTGTTTGTAGAGTGTACCTGCTGAAATGGCTGTAGGTGAGCAGGGCACAGGCCCTTTCCTTGGCTGGTGGGCAAATGTGGTTAGAGGAGGGAGGAAAGTGCAATGTTTGTGAAGTTGGAGTAGTGGAAAAACAAGCACAAAGCTCCTGCTTTGAGTAAGATCAAGCATCTCCTTCTTCCTGTGTTTTATTTGAGATAGAGTTGGTAAAAACTGGAAAGGAAGATGCAGTGATTCATATGTCAGTCTGAAGTCATGAGCTGTTGCCCTCTCTTCTGCTCGTGATGATGTAAGATGCTAAGACCTCAAAGCGACAGTCATTGAGATGTTAAGCTGATTTGGGAAACTGGAAGCCCAATTTTGACTTGTTGGTCTGTTCCCTCTGTCTTGCCTGTTTCAGAGCATACTCTTGCTTCTGGGTTATCTAATTTGCTCTTGCCAAGTTACTAGAGTTGGTTGAACTGGGTTAGGTGCTCTGCATGGTTGGCGAGGTTTAAATCAGAAACACATTTTCTTTCTGAGCTTTTATGCACATGGATTCACAATTTCACTAATGAGTCTTTACTTTCATTTACATCAGGGACAGTATGATCTGCTATTTATATCAGCAGAGGATAAATTTGGCACTATCCTTTGTTGGCTGAAGCGAGAGCAAGCTGAGCATGTGCATATCTGTCAAGGCTGGATAGCAATAGAGCAGGTAGACAGAGGTCACTGTGAGCAGCAAAGAGGGAGGACCCCTGGGTACATGCATGCTAGTAAAATGATGGGGGTTTTACTCTAAATATTGATTAATTACTTCTCCATTAGCACAGCAGAGCCCTATTCTACAGGGGAAATCTTAATTGAAAAAGTTGAACATAGCTAATGCCACTGGACTGCTGTAACAGTTCCTTGTAACTGCAGGGATTGAGGTGAGGGAGTGAATGAAAAATCCAGTTCTCGTTATGCAGTCTTGGGCACTCAAGGAGAAGGCTTGATAGAGACCATGACAAGCACGAGGTCTCTACGGTAAGAACAGTTCATTAAAAACCAAACAAATCAAAACCCCTTCTCTGCTGGTTCTCCTTCCCCACCCACCCCAAAAAAACACAAAACAAAAAACCCCAACCACCAAAGAAAGATCATCTGCCACAAACATTTAATGTCATCAGTCATCAAAACAAGCATTTATGGTCATGAGCATACCACATTATGTTAACTATGCTAATACTGAAAACTCTGTAATTAGGGATTACTGATAATTAACACTATATAAATCTCAATATAAATAGCTAGTTAGAAGAGCAAGATTTCACTCTTCCTAATAATGTCTACAGATTTGGGGTTGGGCTTAATTGAATTCCTAAGGGGAGGGTCGTTAGCAATTATTCAACTTCTTTATAGACATTTAAATAATGCCATTACATAACTATACTGCAGAAGGAAAAATAGTGACCAAAACGCATTTTCATGTTAGAATGAAAGATTCAGGTTTGACAATTCTCCAGCCTTTTAAAAACTGCTTGTATTTAAGTAGCAATGAAAAAATACAAACTGGCACATATTTCATTGCAGAGGAAATAAATGAAGCCAAGTCTGAGGAGGCTTGTATTTAATCATGAAATGCACAACATTTGTCTGTAGTGAATTAGCCATTTGTCTTACTAATGCAAAGCTTTAGAGAGCTGGAGGCACAGTGGACAAATTCAGTGGTTGTGCATGTGTGACCTCTAGGGACCTTGGTAAAAACTGTGCATGGACACAAAAAGGTCTGGTTTCAGAGACCCTCATGTGTCAGTGAATGTGATCCCAAAGTTGCAACCACACCTTGCTTCCCCCCTGTGTCTTTATATATCAGTCAAAGAACAATGTATGATTTGGGGCTGGAAGAAAATGAATACAGCACAATGAGGTTTTCTTGTAAGGTGATTTGTCATATGGCTTCTTTAGAAAAGAAATCTGTGGTAGCACTTCTCAGAGTTGCAGCATATCTCCTAATTCATTGTCCCTCCTCTGCATGTTTAGTAGGGACTGTTTTGTGGTAGGGCTTGTCTTTGTGTAGGAGGTTGACTAGGGAAGGGAGTATTTGCTGGGCTTCAGAATATGAACCCTCAGAAAACTTTCTTTCTTCCTAAAGTGAATATTTCAATTAACTCGTTTCTTTCTCATTAACACAATCCATATTGATCAAATCACTTTTGAAAAAGGCGTTAATATTTGAAGCCTCCTTAGATAAGAAGGCTGAAGTTATATTAATCTTTTCATTCATATAACATCAATTAAATTATCAGCTCAATCAGGCTATCCAGAAATCCATGTGTACTGTTCATGTTCTCTGGCAGTACCTGTTCATTTTTAACTGCATTAAGAGCCTGTGGATTCAGTCTTGTGGATCCTGCCTACCTGAATTTGGTAGGAAGAGAATTTCTGCCCTGATGTATATCCTTGTCTTTCTCTGCTACAGCTGGGTCAGCTCAGAAGTTGCCTTTTGATTTCAATTAGCCTGTTATTTTAGCAGGAATATATCTTTAGGATGGAAATGCAGCTATCACACTGTCTTTCCCGCAGTTGGTGAAAATACAGTGATCTGGAGTCTAGGTACAGTTTGGATGGTGGAATTGCTAATGTTTCAAGTGTGTAAGCTGGGAAATAATCATGTTTTTGCCTACAAAGCCTTTTTTGGCAGTGTGTAGAGTTAAATTACTGAGAGTTGTGAGTTTTGAGAGCTGTTGGTTATAAAGGAGTCTCTTGTTTGAGGTTGCAGGCATTACAGGGAATAATTGCGTGACCATGGATTCCAGATACACCTCTGCCTTCCATCCTTGAATGGTGCATTCTGCAGCCGGCTGCAGAATTGTCAGGTATTCTTGGTCTGGGAATAGCATTCAAAATTCATTGCATCTGCATGTTTGTATCAAAGAAACTACTTGTTAATTTAATAAAAGGTCTTGTGGCACATTGGAGGAGGCATTTCTAAATTTCTGTGTTCTGTCGCCATGTGGTGAAATAATTCAGCATTGCTATTGCTAGTATCAAACCAGAGGCTCTGTGCTGAACTTTAGCCTCAGGACTGGTATTTATGAGGTTTTTTTAACTTTCTTTAGTTGAATGAAAACTCCTTTTACTTGATTTAGCTGTGACTGTGGTTTCTTTGAGGCGTCTATTCTAATATTTTAAAACTTTCATTATCTTCATAAGGTACAACGCTTTATATAAATAGGACTAATGAGCAGTTACTCTGAGCAGAATCAGAAATTTATGACTAATGTAATATTGAGGTGTCTAGAAGGGGGCTTGGAAATTGAAGATGCAGGAGGTGACATGGAGGGGCACTGGCATGGGGTAATTAGAGATGTGGCTTGGCTATGAACACCTAATCAACAACTTGCCAGTCACTGGTTAAACAACCACAGAGCTGAAGCTAGACAAAACTGGCTTCAGAGGTAAAAAAGAGAATAAAGAAGAAGTGTCTAACACATGAAGAAGGCACCATATATAGTAAACTTAGAGATAATATGGAGCTGCACACTGATAAAGGAGGGATGAAAGAGTAAAACTGTGCTACCAGATATATAAAAAGGACTCCAAATGGATCCTAGAGTGACAAAAAAGAAACCCACCAAAAGTTATATTCCTCCAGATGCTCATAGGTTGCTCTAACACCTTCTTCCTCACTTCTACTAGGCCCAGGGTTGAACCACCAACTTTAAGACTCAGAGGAACACTGTAGGTTTAACATAACACCAAAGAATGGGGTACAGACTAAGGTGTCTGTGCAAAATATTGAGTGCTACAACTGTTATTGTGGCTTTATTCTAATGGAATTATCTTTTCCTTTTTTTGTAACAGCCAGTTCTGGACTGACAGCAATCAGTTTTAAAATTTCAGTTGCATATGGTCTTGGCATTAAACATAGGATGGGTTCCTTCATGATTCATGAAGAAGATTTTGAGCTTAACAAAATGTCCTTCCTGCTCTCAAAAGTATGGGCAAAAGCTGAATTTTTAAAACTGTGGACAGATTTTTCCAATACCTGCTTGTGCTCATGTCAAACTGTAGCAATCCAAAACCTCAGGTCCCTACTTATTGTCCTGAAAGTAACTTGAATCACTTAATTTCAAAATCTGCTGCTGCCAAACTAGTTTTTCAAGTAGGTGCCTTAACTTAGTGAAAATATTCCCTAGGAGGCACAAAGCTGCACAATGGGCACCTTCATGATTCTCTGTGTGTAAAAATTTAGATCTTTAATCTGCAAGCTTGTTTTTCATGTTATCTGCTTGAAAAAGTATTTTCTTGGGACAAGGGCTGAGTACTTGTTTGCATTATTTCTAGTGCTGCTGACTGAGAGGAGCCGTAAGCAAAATCACCAAGCAAATATGTTAGTCTGAATAAGGATGACTTTTGTTTGTTGGAAGGAAAAGGCACAGTAGTTGCAACCTGTTAGTACTCTCTCAGAGATAATGATATCCATCTTTGTTAAAAAATAATCTCTTTAAAAGTACTGTAATTAAAATTGAGTGGGTATTAAAATAATCCACCCTGCTTAAAGTTCTATTAAAATACTAGTGATTAGGAGGATAATTAATTAAACCAAAAGATTTTTCTTTTGGCACCTTTGAGAAGCTCCTACAATCTATGTTGTACAAATTTTCTTCTTCCAAGGGTCCAGGGAGAGATGAAAAAAAGCTCTTTACAAATTAAGAAAATAGGAGATTGACCAACGTTATTCCTCAGGTGCTGTGACCTGACTGGTACCCACAATGACAGACAATATCCAATTGTTCAACCCAGGTTTCCAAATATTCTGACCCTTTGGCCACTTCCTCCTTCCAAGTAACCACCAGAAGATCACAATCTGTCAAAATCCTTGGACTGATACTTGAGTTTCTATGAGTAAGCTTTAGAAAGACCTGAATGAAGCCTGGAGGTTTGTGGCTCCTTAGCTGACTCATTTCTGAGCCAGCCATCAGCATCACTGTCCTGGGGGCTCTCAGTACAAGAATATTTTACATGGACAGAGAGACCAGTGCAGAGCTGCTGACCCCATGAAGCTAGAAACTGAGGGCCTGTGTCACAGAAACAGTGGTGACAGTGGAGGAGAGCAATTGAAACGAGACTGCTGGGAAGCTCACAGTAAAAGGGAAAGGACAAAGGGAATTCAAGAGGGTAAGAACTGAAAACAAAACAAGAACTTAAAACATGAAGAACTGGCCCCATTCTTATATACATTGGTATACAGTCAGCACAGCTGTTCTGGCAATTATTCTAATTCAAATTTAAAATTTGGGTTGTCATAAAGTAATATGTCTCAGAGGGACATCTCTTTCATGCTTCAGTTTGATCTTCCCATTAAAAGCCATTTGCCTTGCAAATAGGAAAGAAAACATCTGGAGTAGTGTTAGAATAGCAAGAGGAAGGAGAAGAGGAAACCTACTCTCTGTGAACAAATTCTTGCCTCAGTAATAAAGTTTCTCTTCAGACAAGCAGCGAATGTGGTACAGATGTGTTGGAGGTTGGGGGGGAG
>VZRL01005402.1:0-44251 GCA_013397895.1 Origma solitaria
TTGGGGGGTTGTTTTTGGTTTTGTTTGTTTCGGGGCTTTGCTTTGTTTGCTTTGTTTGATATGATTCACTGTCTTGATATATAAGTCATTTGATATGGTTTTTAGGTCCATAATTTGTACAGCTGCATTAAAGTGGCAGAAGATTTTGTATCTCCGGAACATGTGAAGCACTGCTTCCGTCTGACCCAGGAGTTCAGGCACCTGTCTAATACTCATACAAACCATGAGGATAAACTGCAGGTAACTGCATTTCATGTCAGTAGACACTAAATATATCCTGTATTTTGCCAGCTTTGTTCAGTACTAGAAATGTGTGGCTAAGGAAGGACTAACAACTTCCCACAAATCTGGAGGTTCTCATTTGATAGGTACATTAATTAATTTTTAAATACTTCTGTCTACAGTATTACGTAAACAGAAATTAGTAATAGACTTCTACATTTGCAGAGACCTTTCCCCCTATTAGACTAACGCATGCATTGGTATTAGTAAGTTTTTGAATGGCTGAATCCTAATGACAGCAAAGTAGACCGGAAGAAAAAAACACTGTAACAAAGGAAAGAGTAGTGCTTTGTTTTGAAGAGAGATGTTTATTTGACCAAGTACACTTACATTTGTTTCTTTATTCCGTAAAGGAAAACTGCTCTGAAAGCAAAAGCTAGCTTATTTAAGTCAGGGATATGGTTTAGTGGTGAACTTGGCAGTGTTAGGTTTGTGGTTAGATTTGGGGATCTTAAAGGTCTTATCCAACATAAGTTAATCCTAAAATTAAATGTGTTTTGGTCTGAAGAAGTGTGACTGCTTAAACGAATAATTCTGCACAGAATGTATCAGGTACACAAGCACATTGGGTATAAGACAGCGAGTTCTACATAGAGAAGACCGTAGGAGATCTTTTTGGATTTCGTGTAGCACTTCTGAAGCATTAGTATCTGCTCAGTTTGCAAATTTTGTTGTCGACATTTTTTGTGTATCGTTAATCATATGCCTGTAAAAGGAAGGAGGGTGGAGATCTGCAGAATGGCTGTCCTCATCGAAGTAAGTACACAATATATAGTCACTCTCTAGGATGTCACCCAAGGATGTCAGAATCTACCATATTAATTCTTTCATACCAATTCAGTGGAAGTTTGCTATAAATTTCTATATAGCTTTTCATGGGATTATAAAGGAAAGCAGAAGTAGGATCAACTCTCATTCTGGCTTCTAACACTGTATGTCTTCAGCTGTAATGATACAAATGTGGAAGTGTTTCTGTAAATTCAGAGGCTACAAATGAATAATGCTTATTATTAAAAAAAAAAACAACAACAAAACCAAACCAAAAACCCCCAAAGTGCAACTCAGTATTCCTGTGAAAAGGAATACTGGTTGTATTTGTCTCAGGCTTTTCTATTTTTATTTGTTGTTTTTAATGTATATTTTTATATAAACCTTTGTCTATGTTTTTATGTATTAAAAATACACAGTGATGATAACAGCGGCATCAATGATACAAAAAAATGAGGTCACATGTACATCAGGAAAAGATTATGGTGCTTGGCAGTTAGTTGGGCCAGTGCAATTGAGCCGCTCACGAAATGAAATTGTTCCATTCAACACCTGGAAACAGAATTCAAATAAACTTAGATCAGAAAAAATCAGAAACAAGACCGAGCTTTGATTCTTAAATAGGTAGCTTTGAAAGATTGCTCTGAGTACTAGTGGATTTTTCATCTCTTGCTTGTCTTTCTGCAAGATTCACAAATTTGAAGAATTTCTAGCTTCCATGAAAAGACAACAGGATGATTCATTGCATCATCTTAATTTTCGTAGGCTTAGATTTTCTTGCATCTTTTAGATTTGATTCATGTGAATCTGTAAGTGACTTGGATCACAAGGACTTTTTCAAAATAAACTCATATATGTAACTTCATAGTGCACTTCCTCCTAGCTCTCACAAAAGAGAGAATTATCTTAAAATAACATGAGTAAATATGTGTTGCTGGGTGACCAGAAAATGATTTAATAAATCGGTGCAGGTGTCTAAAATACTTGTCATCTGTGACAGTTAAAATTTGTGCTGTTGATATCCTGAAGCAGAAAGAGTATATACTTTGTGTACATTTGCCAACTATTACAAATTCAGCTGTCAAAGTTGATTGCATAGGTGAGACTCTCCTTGTTAGTCTGTAGAAGCTGATTTTTTTTTTTCCTATTGCAGGTGAAGAACATTATCTACCATGCAGTGAAAGATGCTGTTGGCACACTGAAAGCTCATGAATCCAAACTAGCTAGATCGTAGGAACTGCTAATTCCAAATGCCCTGTCAAGTAAGCCTTTTGCTCACGGTATATACAGGGACTGCACACGACTGCCTCTGGAGGAGCAGAGGCTTCTCACTGGGAGCTGGTGTGGTCAGTATTACACACACTCTTCAGCCACCGTTTTCTACGCTGCCTCAACACTGAAGGTCTAATGGAAGGTCGCACTGTTAAATGCAGAATTCCAGATTCTAAAAGGTGCCATGTCCCTTTCCTGTGGCCTTTTGCAAATTGAAAGAACATGGAAACCACTTGGTGTTCCTGCATATTATGATTAGAAATGGTATAAAGAGTGTGGATGTTTTTTTTCCCTCATGCCTAGTTAGTCTCCACAGTTAGGCAGAACGTACTGGAGGTGGGTTGTCCTACTGCAGACTTGATTGATAGCTGCTGAAAGAAAGCGACCAACAGTAGTGCAACCACAGAAATTCAGATGAACTTCCCGTGTGAGATACAGGCCAAGGAAAAGGATAAAGCTATTCTCTGCACTCCCCTTCTTGTAGCCGTTTCTCTATACACTGTAGAGTTGCAGAACTAAAGGGAGAACCCACTTTTTTTTCTCCTGGGAGACTCCAGAAATAAGAGAATTGTGTATTTAGTGAAAAAATAGGTTTGTAGTGAAACAGTTAATATTTCATGAAAGTAGATATTTTTAGTATTTTTGAAGTACCACAATTGTTCCTGGATTTTCAAGGAAAGGTGTATTACGTTTAGTCTTCCTTTCAATAAAATCAAGAAGTGATTTTTAGAAAGCAGTCCAAAACAGCACAAAAACAGCCAAAGGACAATTGAATAGAAATTGACATCCCACTTTCCTTGCCCATATTACCTCACCTATCTTCCCCCTCCTCTCTCTGTGCCACCCTGCTTGCTCAGAATGAGAAGTAACAAGGAGTATAAACTCTGTTCTCACATGGAGATGTTGTACATCTCTCCCTGCACTGGTGACTGCAGGCAATATCCACCCGATACCAGTGCTACCTGAAAACATCTATAAAACATTTGTCCTTTCCAAAGTGAAGGAAAAGTTAACTTTCGGTGTCAACTTTGTCCAGAACTATTTTAAGTAAAATGTTCCTGCTCGATAGAACTGTATTCAGAATTTGCTAATGTCAGCATCGATGCAATGGATTTCATTGTCCGGGTACATGGGGAAATGTATTGACCTTATCTCCAGCTGTACTGTAGTGCCACTTGCAGGCCTGTTAATATGTTCACGGTTATTTCATTTTTTAAAAAATAAAAGTCATTTACTGTAACAGCCTGGGCAGTTTCTTTCATACCTGTTCACTGATCTTCCTGCCTTGAGGTTGTCTCAGCCTCTGCCCATAGTAGTGTAGGCTGCCTGCTAGTTTTGTGCCCTGTATTTGACCAGAAGGCTCATGTGGTTTAGCCTGGCATCCCAAGTGTGTGCTGGGAGCACACCAAGCTGCCTGCCAATTCTTGATTCTTCAAGGTGGTTTGGATAGAGGATATGTCTTATCATAAAAAAATGTCTCTTGTACTGTGCTCCCCATCTCTCACTATCTTCCTAACAGGTTAGGACCCAGAGATGCCCTCTCCACTGGAGATATGGATGGGGTGGTAAAAGTTCTGTGGTTTATGACCTTGGAGGTCGTGATGGCAGCAGCAGTTCTGTTCACTGACATGTAGCATGCTAGCAGCTTCTCAGGTTGGTTATCGGGTGCAAAGTCCAGTCGCGGGCTTTTGCTGCCTCTGTACCCTCGCAGCTGTCCAGTGACTATGGGCTAATTCGATCTGCTAGAGATAAAAAAGGGTTACTCCAGACCCAAGAATCATTCAGCTTCACTATATGCTGTTGTGTAGAATTTCTTGTGCACTTCTGTTGTACACAGTGCATACGGATTAATTATAGCTGTTTCCCTCGTGTGCGTATATGTGCGTGTGTGTTTGTGTGTGTAAGCATTAGAACTGGATAAAGATCAAAAAAGGCAGAGACTTCTCTATGTCTAATACATATGTCTAAAATACAGTAGCATGAGTAATTTTCAAAGCAGCGATCTACAATAAGAGTTTTGCATCTCATTCTAAACCTTTGTTTAGTTTGAGTCTATCAAGTATTGCTTCTGTCTCTTGAATTTGCTTTTTTATTAATGATAGAGTGCAATCAACCTAAAGCAGTACTTAGCCAAAATCAGGGGATTATTAAGAAATATCATAGAATCATAAAATGGCCTACATTGGAAGAGACCTTAAAGATCATCTAGTTCCAACCCCCCCCCGGCACGGGCAGGGATATCTTCCACTAGACCAGGTTGCTCCAAGCCCCATCCAACCTGGCCTTCAACACTTCCACAGATGGGGCAGCCACAGCTTCTCTGGGCAACTTGTGCCAGTGCCTCACCACCCTCATAAGGAAGAATTTCTTCCTAATACCTAATCTAAATCTAGTCTCAGTGTGAAGTTCCATACTTGTCCTATCACTACTAGCTCTTGTAAAAAGTCCCTCTGTGTCTTTCCTGTAGCTCCTTCAGATACTGAAAGGCTGCAGTAAGGTCACTCCAAAGCCTTCTCTTTTCCGGGCTGAACAATCCCAATTCTCTTAGCCTTTCCCCATGGGAGAAGTGCTGAATCTCTCTAATCAGCTTGGTGGTCTTGTCTGGACTCATGCCAACACATTTATGGCAATACAGATTTTAGAGCAGAGGGGGACAGGAAGAATTTGTAAATTGATGTGGCAAATCAGTTCCAGTAAGTTCAACTGGAAGACTTTGATCCCTTATCTGGATCATGTGTATCAGGAGATGGAGACTGCCACTTCCTTAGGCAAGTTTTTCCAAATTTGTTTTTAATATGGGGCACAAACTTGTAGATTGACAGTTCATTTCATACTTCTTGCTTATTTTACACCAAGAGAAGGTATTCAGTTGATGCAAAGCGGTAATTCAGAATTTCTGAAACAGAATTTGCGTGTGTTGTGTATCTCCTTCCTCACTCCTGATAGCCCTTGATAGCTCTCTGAGCTTCTGCAGTTCAGAGGTATTGGTTGAGGGCTGTGACGCACATTAGTGATTTATTCACGCATCAAGTACGTCTTTCTAAGCATTGGTTCTGTAGAAAGTGATTGTGAAACAACACAGCGTGTGAGTGAAGCGTAGCATAGAAGGACCTGTTGACAATGCATCTTCCGGGCTCTGGTTACTGGTAAGGAATTCTATCTTGTGATTGTCAACTTTAGTGTTTTCCCAAACTTACCCCAGATAGCTGGGATGAATGCCAATGCCTGCATGTGGTCACTCTCTTCCAGTGCATCTCAAAATCTGAAATCAGCCCAAAGCTGCTTTCCTTTTAATTGGCGGTGCCTTTACAGTTCCTGTTCTCAGCCTTTGAAAAAGACTTGCACATTCCCACCAGGCATTTGAAAAATAACCAGGCAGAAATCATCTTACTTTTCTCTCTTATCTCCCTCATTCTCCTGCCTCGCAGAAGCTTTTTATTTATCCGTGCCTTTATATAGTCTAATAGGAAAATGGTAATATAAGTTTGAAGAGCTGGATACAACAAAATACAGCCGTTTCCTCTAGGAAGGTGTCTTCTAAGAGAACAGCTTTCAATCACAAAGCAAAGCAGGTAAAGAAGGGAAATGTTCTCAGAACAATTTCCAATTCTAGGGCCCAAGCTCATCATTTTTGGCTGTCAGCTTGCACTTTTTCTGTTTTCCTTACTCCTTTCACCTTTTGATACTCTTCCACTACAATCTGCACCTTTGTGCTTCAGCGAGGGTTCCCATTGTGCTCTTCTATTTCACCTTTATTCCTAAGACCCTTATTTAGTCTGCTAAACTTTTCCAGAGGGAATCCCGTGTTCCTGAGCCCTGACAAATTGCTGTTCCTCTTCGTCATAGCAGCTTCTGCCTGAACCTCGGCTTCAGCAGGCTCTCTGGATCTGACATGGCATTTTTCTTAATGTAGCTTTGCTTAACCTGCTCTACTCAAGGAAGAGCTTGTTTGATTTCTATGCCTTATTGTTTAGCCATAGCAGATTGATAGATAATTGGCGACCAATTTGGACCATTAGTAGAACACAAGTTTATCATTAGTTGTTTCAGCAGTAGCATATCTGCTAAAAAAGCATACCGCCTTAATTTGAAGACAATTGATGAATTGCTTTCCTGGATAGGTCTTAAGGTCTTAATTACACAGCATTACACAATATTACTAATAACGTAATAAAAAGAATACTACTAATAAATATTTTTATTTTCACTTGACCTGCAGCTGACTTTTGTTCCAAAAATAGCCCTTCGGTACTAGTAGTTTCTTCATGTGGAAAGGTAAGTTAATGAATTAATCTTTCATTTTTGTTTATGAAAGGGAAGGAGATTGAGCTGCTTATTGCTAAATGTAAATTGCTAGCTTAAAATACTTTCCTGAAGTTGTTCTAAAGCTCAACATGCTACTTTAACAGTGAGCTGCCACTTACAACTTTTACAAGACCACTTTCTCTACTGATGAGATTCTGTTGTTCTTGCCACCATTTATGTCTAACGCACCATAGATTTTCATACTGTCCTTTGGTGCATTAAGTAGCTTAAAACACTAAGGCACATTTTATTTAAGTATCACTTACCCATGCTGCAGTTATTTAGTGTTCTCACACTGTCACATGTGTTACTCACCAGCTCTCTGCATTTTCTCTCATCTGTTTGCATCTTTCACTCACCAAGCATGAACAAATTACTCAAGTAACAGAGATGTTGCTGCGCTGGTCACTGATATGAAACTGATGCAGTTAGAAATATAGTTGTTTTCTTGAAGGTTTTGCATGTTGGTGTTACTTGGATGTGTGAAAGCAGATTTCTTTTATCCTATTAGTAGGTCAGTTATGCCATCAGTGGTGTAAATTGTGCAGTCCCTTATGCAATCATTTTTTGGCCGTTCATATCCAAAAGCAGACTGTGACAAAATGTTCTTTGTCACTCTCTGTAGAGACATTTGTGTTTTCATCTCTTGCATGTAATGGGAAGTTGCCAGTGTTTTGTATAGCTCATTATACTGTATTGCTCATTATACTGAATTTAATGCATTCATGAGAAAATTCTTCCTGAGCTGCTTTTTGTTCTCTTTCCTTGGTCTCATTCCTTTTCATAAAGCCTCTTCGGCAACTGAGACTTTGCCATAGTGTCTTCCTTCAGGTTTTTTTTGTTAGCTGAAGAACCATAGTAGGTTTCTAGCAGTTTTGGGATTTTTTTAAATTAAAACCCAACTTATTGTAATGGTTTTATCAGTGTGATTCAGAGATTTGTGTACCGGGCCTAATCAGTCCTTGACTGTAATATACATAAAGGATCCCAGGGACCCAGTAATGAACTCTGACATTGACTGAGGAGGCAGATTCTCTTGACAGTATTCCTTGGTGAGCTGTTAAAATACAATGATTTCTAGCACTCCAGTATGCTTAAGAATACACATTTCCCACCCTGCACTAACGGTATTCCCTCATGCACACACACTGTTCGGCCTTGTTTGTGTAGTTAAAGTAATCCTTGACCTCTCAGTTGACATTTGGAGGTAGAGTGTCTGGCAACACTGAAATAACCTGGAAACTACAGTACTACTTGTTACTACAAGTAACAGTCTTCAGTCTTCTGGTTTGACAACGGAAAGTATCAAGCATCGGCAAGCTGAGTTTTGTTTTGCATCTGTGTTCGGGTGAAACTTGGAGCCGTGGAACTCTGAAACGCTTTTACACTTAACTACCCTGTTTGCAGCGTGTAAGAGCTGTTGCCTTGATGTCCCTAGAGCAGGCAACTGGAGGGAAGATGGCTTCTGTGGTCTCTATTACTCTCTTCCCAACTGCCCGTGATCTCAATTCAGCGCTCCTGTAATTTTCCTTACGTTGCGCATGTTGCTTCTCTGCCACCGTTCCGGCAACGCCACTTGTCAGGCGCGCTGCTGCCGCTCCGCTGGCGGGGCTCCGTTCCTGCGTTCGCGCCGCACCTCCCGACCCGCGGCGAGCGAACGCGAGGCCTTTCCCCGGCGGAGGGCGAGCACCGCGATCCGCCCGGCTTCCGCGGCGGGGCGAGATGCTCCGTGCCCTGCGGCCTCTCCCTCCGCCGCGTCGACTCCTCCCATCCGAGCCCACGGGGCGGAGCTGCGCTTGCTGCAGAAACCGGCCCTTTAAGAGCCGCCTCTCGCCGCCTGTCAGCCCTGAGCCGCGCCCGGCGCCGCCATGGTCTCCTGGATTATCTCCCGCCTCGTGGTGTGAGTGCATGCGGCTGGGGTGCAGGGCGGTGCGGGCCGCTGCACAGGGCCCTTGCCCGGTAGTGCGCCTCGGGAGCCGTGGCCCGGAGCAAGGCTCTGGCGGTGGCGTCGGTGCTGCTCCACGGGCCTCCGCACCCCGGGAAGGGGCGGATGGGGGGCGGGCGCGCTCGCTGGTGGCTGCGGCCGCANNNNGCGGCATCCCGCCGGCACCGGCATGCCGCGGGGAGTGCCTGCCACTGCGGCCGGGGGCGGGCGGTGCGGGGCGCCGCAGGGCGCTGAGGGGGCTGTTCGTCTCGTAGGCTGATCTTCGGCACCCTCTACCCCGCATACTCCTCCTACAAGGCCGTGAAGACGAAAAACGTGAAGGAATATGTGAGTACGGGCTCGCCGTACCGGCGCAGCGCCCGCCCCGTCCTTCGCGGCCGCCTCGCAAGCCCCCGGCCCGTCCCCAGGGCGATGGCACTCCGGCTCCTCAGGGGCTCGGACCAGCCAGGCGGCCCGAGCAGCAGCTCCAGTTGTCTCTGGAAAAGCTGCCGAGGAAGGGTGCTTACTAAAATGGGAGGTTTCGAACCGTAAACGTGGGCTGTTTTTTCTCAGGAGATGCCGAGAGAGGAAGGGAAAGCGGGGGAAAGAAACACTGCAGTCTGGAAGTCTATGAAAGTCCAGGACAAGTTCTTTCTTATCACTTTATCCTTACTCTGTGTCCTTTACAGCTTTTTCAGTACTATTTTTATTTTCTTCCAAAGGGCTGAATAATCCTGCTTGGTTTGTGGCTTTCTATCAACTTTGCTTGTGATCAGTGTTTCATGTTGGTCAAAACTTCATTCTCTCTCCCTTCTGAAACCGTTTCCCTCTCTCTGTCTACAATTGTTGCTACAATTACCATATTTAAAACACCAAATGTTCTTTTGTGATGAAGTATGTTGCCTTCTTACAGAAGGGATGCTCAAAGTGGATCAGTTGAGACAAGACCTATTTCTCTTATGGGTGGGATGAGTTTCTGTTTGTGGAGAGCAAAGAATAATGTGATGTTGAAGTAACATGGGTGAGCGGGATATAATCTGTCAGTATTGCTTTATGGTGCAGTCTGAGACTTTCTTCAGCTGTCTCTGTTTTCTCCTTACGAAATGACAAGTCAGTAATAAATATTGTGGGATATGGTCCTGTTTTGGCTTATGCTGCTTCAGCCGTCTAGAACTGGCTAGACCCTTCCTGTGCATGGCTTAAAATTCAGCCCACAGGTTTTTAAGGAGAGGCCAGCTGGCCTGAGAGTCTCACTCACAGCGGGCAGCTTTACAAACTGCGGCATGTGGCCTGAGGTGTTTGAGTTTTGTTGTTGTTTTAATACTGATCTCAGCAGAGAAGTTGAAATGTGAATGTTCAGGAGACATCGATAACTAATAAATTGTTTTGAGTATTAAAGATACAGTCTTGATGAGCCTTACTAAACTTCTAAGTTTATTAGTAGTAACATTAGAAACATGAAACAAAGCACAAAGAAACTATCTGAATAATCGTGTGATCCTGTGACTTTGTGATTACTATTGAAGTCATGTATTCAGTGGTATCATATTACTATTGTCTTCTTTGGCATTCCTCACCTCTTTTATTTCAGTTGCCAGTGACCTTTATTTGTTGCATGAAATGTGAATTTTTTTACCTGGAATTTTATTCTGCTTCTTGAGTGTCTGTAACAGAATGATTATATCCAGTTACAGAATCTGAACTTGAAGACAGACTCAGATTTCAGACTTTTAAATAATTTTATTGAGAACTTGATGCAAAGAGACGCCCTCAAACCCTCATTCTTTAGAACAACTGGTGTTCTTTACAGTAAAAAACTGCTTATTTTCTGTGCATAGGTGCTGTTGAGGTACATAAATGCTTTATTTCTTTGCAGAACGTAAATGTTTTATTGATCCGATTTTCCTTCAGTAGATGTTACCTGAGCCGCTGCAAGCCTTCCTTAATGTGCTGATGAAAAATCATAGCATCATGGAGTGGTTTGGGTCGGAAAGGACCTTATTCCGACCCCCTGCCATGGTCAGGGACACCTTCCGCAAGACCAGGTTGCTCCAAGGCCTGACCAGCCCGGCCTTGAACACTCCCAGCGATGAGGCATCCACAAACAGAAATGAGATAAAGTGCTTGAGTATCATGAGGTTGTCTTACTGATCAACTGATCACTTGGTTGTAAGCCCCACTAGGGCTGATGTGGAAAAGTATGCCGTTAGTTTCTGGGTTTCGTTTAGTGATTCAACGGTACAGGTTTCCTGAAGTAGATAGATAGTCTGGATTGCAGCAGCAGAAAATATAATCTTGATTTTAGTTTCAGTGAAAATGCTGGAATGGTTCAAGAAAATGTATTTGAACTGCTAAAACTTACAGTATTTCTCTTTGAGAGGACTGCATCAGAAATAAGCAGTTAGGTGTTGGACTGCCATCTGCCTAATTCACTCACCTTTGAAGGGCTTCTTCCCTCTCAATGTAAGTGGAAAGATGGGGGGAAAATGTAGCAGAAGCGGCCAATACATGTTCAAACTGTTCTTCATGTGAACAGTCAGTGGAAAACTTGAATGCCGTACTGCCCGTTTTCAAAGCCAGATGTTTTATGTACTACTGCTTGCTCATAGTCCTTAAGAACCAACATTGGTTAGGTTTTGGTGGTGGAGAAAGGTCTTACAGGTGTATCTGTACTAAAGTGGTGTATTGAGCCTTGAGCTGACGCAGACTGAGCTACCACAAACAGTCCATCGGTGGCATCAGAGTACAGTGCAAATTTACTCTTCTCTACCAGTGTGATATAAATTCAGGATAAGTCCTTGAGCAGCTGTGGCAAACTGCTTCTAGTAGCTCAGATTGTCCTAAAACCAATTTCTTCCTTTTTGCATGTCGTCTTCAGCTTTGGTCAAGTCTACATTCCAATTATGCTTTTGCATTTAGGTTTGAATTCATTTAGGTCCTTGGTGCAAGTTGGGAGACTGTATATGTGCAATTAGCTGAAGTTTGTGATCATGAGGTTGAGCAGCAATGACTCCTTTTAGTGGATTGGAAAAAACAATACAGCCTCATTTAACCCTCAGTTTTGGAAGGTGTTCGTAATCTGTCATGAGAAAATAAATCAGTGCTTCTTCCCGTCTGCTTTCTGCTCTTCTAGTTTCTGGTCATCAGTGGGGACTTCTAGAACTAGAAGTTGGATCCTTCTAGTTTATTTAAGAGCTATACTTCTTTTTTTTCTTTGGCTGTAGAACATAGGGTAAAGGGTGACAGAAGGAGACAGAGGCAAGAGACCTGTGTCCAGTATCAAAGATGTGAACGTGAAGTTTATTGAAACAGTAACGAAATGATGTTTTCTGTTCTCAGTTCATACTCCTAAGTATTCTGTTAGGAGAGTGAAAAATGAGCACTAAGCTTATGGTTTCATCAGGCTGCTTACAGTGACCCCTTTTGAATGACATCTGCTAATATATGTAAATGCAATCGTTTTCACTAAGAAAAAGCAGATGCTGTAAGTTCATTGCTTTGCATTTAATCACATTTAGGGAAAAAATGTTAACTGGAGTTCAATCAGGATCTTTTTTTGAGTTCTTTAATCATCTCCTTCCTAATCTCTCGGATAGAAAAGTGTCTTCTGCACAGTTTGTCATCTTTCTATTCACAACCTTTTCCAGATATTTCATGAAGATGAGCAGCACAGATCTCAACACTGATTCCTGTGGGATTCCACTGGTAACTTTCCTCATTGTGACAAGTGGCCATTTACTTTTATCCTTTGTTTTCTTTTTTTTAACCAACTGTTAATCCTCAGTAGTCCCTTCCTTTTTATCCTTGACAATTTTGTTTCTTTAAGTGTTTGTTTAGACCTGTTAGAAACTCTGTAGGAGCTTCATCCCTGCCCTGTAAGGAAAGCACTATAGCTAGCACAGGTTTATGGAAACCTAAGAATCCCGCTACACTTGTGAATTTAATTTTTTCTGAAAAGAAACCCATAATCCTCATGTTGTTACATACATGTATCTGCTAATTGCTACTATTATTATTATTGTTGTTGTTGTTATTGTTTTGTTATTGTTATGATTACCTTTATTTTGCCTAATACTGAAGTAAGATTTACTGGTGTATAGTTTCTCTGAAATCTCTCACCCTTTTGGATCCCTTTTTGCAAACTTTGATTTCTCATGTTCACACACTTTTTCATACAAGAGCTGATTCATGTTGCTGCACTGAGGACGTAATAATTTGTTTTGAAAAGTTGCTTTAGATCAACTGAATGACACCTGGTCTTGTCCAAACTGACGATACAAGAAAAAAAAAAAAAAGGCAGGAGAGAACCATACAAGTTTTGCTGTTTTCTCTTCTGAAAAAGAAAATTCACAGTAACGTGGAAATAATTTGGATTACTAACCACTATGTTCTAAAAACCATTCACCGTGTTAGAGCGGCTGAAGGCAGGTTAATTTTATGAGAAAAACTTTTATGAGGAAGTTTTGGAGGGTCTTTCAAGAACAAATCAGTAAATTTTCCAACACATGCGAGTTTGTGGAAGTACCTGTTTTTATAGTATTTGCTGTAACGATGATTGTTGACGTGTCATTAGTATATGAACATAATTGTTCATGTAATATTATTATATGGATTAATG
This sequence comes from Origma solitaria, assembly GCA_013397895.1. Classification (NCBI taxonomy): domain Eukaryota; kingdom Metazoa; phylum Chordata; class Aves; order Passeriformes; family Acanthizidae; genus Origma; species Origma solitaria. Next base: position 13,170 of record VZRL01005402.1, read on the forward strand.
TGTGGATTTAATATGTGGCATTTCACTGATTCAGTTTAGTTCTTTTTTCCCATTCTTGATGGCATTAAGAGTGTTAAATTGCTTTTACTTAAGTTGTCCTCTTCATTTATCTGCTACTTACGTTTATTTTTAATTCTCAATAGGGTAGAAAACTAGTGATTTCCCTTATAATTCAGCTGACTCCTCTTGAGGAGTAATTGGCTTGTAGCCAAGAAACCAGTTACCAGAACAGCAGTGTACCTGTGTGATTGTTAGGGGGGAATTATTTTGTGCTTTGAAAGAAATACTGCCCCAGATAAAGGTGTGAGGAAGTAGGGAGATACACAAATATGGCATAATAGTAGGTATATACTCTCTGAACTTTAAACAAGAAGATAAGGCTGATGTGGCCTGTTCTTTGCTTTTTTGCCTCTCTCAGCGAGCCTTTATTTAAAAAAACCCAAAAAAATTGCTTGTGTAATTTCTGGGAGTAATGATTAATGCGAAGAAGGCTTATTAATAATGAGTTGGAGCAAAATAATGTTTGTTGTTTTTCTTTTTTTCCCTAAGGAAAAACTTTACATCAGGAAAATACAGGGCTGCAGTTGAAATTTAAACTTTTACATACATGTGTGTATATATTTTTTTTTACAGTATTCTGGATATATGGAAGAGTGTAACTTCTTAAAGTGAACTGATAAATCTTTTTGGATAGGTCATTTGGGACCTTAACACTGTTGCATCATAACGTTGCTACAGGGCATGCATTCATCAATGTATCTGTATGTGTTTATCTATTTTAGAGCACATTAATCCTACATGTTTTCTCAGACTAAAATGTACCATTTAGTATGTGACCCTCTCCATTGCAGATTATATATGCCTTCTTGTTGAATCCATCTTAATGTGTGGAGATGAGTCATTTATACTGAGAAGACATTTCACTTTTTTTCTGGGTTCTGATATATGTCTGTTGAGTGACTGTTCTTTTGCAGGTGAAGTGGATGATGTACTGGATTGTATTTGCCTTTTTCACCACTGCAGAAACACTCACAGACATTGTTCTTTCTTGGTGAGTTCCTTGGTGGCATAGGTGGTTTTTTTTGTTATTATTGTGGTTTTGTTTTGGTTTTTGCCATTTTGTAAACAGAGAGGAGAAGCGTTAGGATGCTAAGAATAAACTTTCTCTCCTTTAGGAGTTTTCAATCCCTGTGAAGAGTCGTCAGGTTTCTAGATACTGTCGGTAGTAGCTGCTAGCTTAGCTGTTTCGACTCCTTTACTTGCAAAGTTAGGGTAAATGCACAGTATCTGTAAAAGGATCTTCATCCATTCATAACATGAAATATATTTGAGAAGCTGTTAATGTGAACTGGTGCCATTTGAAAAATGGTGGTCTAAAAGACACCTTAAAAAAATGGTGAAGAAAGGGACCTATTTTGCTTTGACAGCCTTTTGTGTGGAGGGGAAGATCACCTGCATGTCTGTGCTGTGAGCGGTTTGCACGATGAGCTTCATTTCCACTGGGGAGGGTGGGATGGACCAGAATTGAAGGAAGCAGATTTTCAGTGCTCTGTGTCATGCTTGGCAATATGGAGACCTCCAGAAATGATAAGTCATTGTTACAGGGCTTCAGCTGAACCTTTGAAACAGGATATCTTCAATTGCCTCATTGCTTCAGTGATTGAGTTTTGCATAGGTCTCTGAAACAGTATTAGTTGAGAGTTTCGTCTTTTAAGAATCGTGAAATGGCTACACATGCATTACAAAAGTGCTTAGCAGCTGTTTTTGTACCTGTATAAAATCTGCAAAGCAGACAAAGATCTGAAAAGTACAAGAACTTTAGCTTGTTCACATACTTGAAAAGGACTTCTGAAAACAGAAGTTTCCCACTACTTCTCAGTAGAGAATTTCCGTTCACTTGTTTCGATCTCTGCTGTTGTATCTTCCCAGACTTTATTGGGTAAGGGTTAGAGATGACAGGCTTACATTCTGCCTTCTCTTTTTCATTTACACTGGCCCTGCTTTTGTGTCTTATCTGAGGAGTACCTACTGGAAATGTCAGAAACAGCCATCATCCTTAGCAGAAACGTGACATTATTAAGATCTGTAGCTGAAAATTTTGGAAAATGAGAACTAATGTAATATTAACATCCACTGGATGCTTTCTGAACAAACTTCAGAATGATGAGAGTAGCTATCAGATTGTAATGTGGTGTGTTTGCAGGGCTGAGAGATGCCCTGTTTATGGAGTTTTCATGGATATGGATGAAAGACTAAATGGTACTTGAAGAAGGTATGTCCGAGGATTCTAAAGAGGGTTCTGATTTTCTGACCTGAATAATTGATTCTTTTGTTTCTGAGCCTTTACCTTGCTTACGTTCTTTCTGTCTGTGCTGCTCTCTACTAGTTATCTCCATCTGTCTCTCTGCTGATCTTGATTCCAGTTCTCCATCTTTCTCTCTCTTCTTCTTTTTTTTCTTTCCTCTTTCTCTCAGGTTTCCCTTTTATTTCGAGCTGAAAATTGCATTTGTGATTTGGCTGCTCTCCCCTTACACCAAGGGCTCCAGTGTCCTCTACAGGAAGTTTGTGCACCCAACGCTCTCCAATAAGGAGAAGGTACTCGCTTGTTGTCAGAAGATATTGACCTGTCTGGAAACTGACTGACTTCTGATTCAGTTATGCCACAAAAAAACTGAAATCAGTGAATACTGCTTGTGCTGACATTAGCGAATGTAGAATGATCCTGTGTCTGACAATGATGTCATACTGCAGCTTACTGAAGACTGTAATGTAGCCAGTAGTTTGCCTAATGCTTAGAAAGCATGTTTGGCTAACCCAGTGTCATGAGCCCTTACAGTCACTGTCAATAGTTAAGCTTTTGGAGTCACGATAGAAGCAGCATGTTCTGTAGTCAGTCTGTTTTTTCACTTTGTCAGTATGAGCAACTGCTTTGTTTCAGTTGTTACAATTTGGAAATAGCAAACTGTAATTTAAAGTTGTATTTACACGCTTTCTGTAATTAGCAGAGAAACTAGAGTTACACGATCAATGACAGCTGATGCTGGTAGCCTGGGAAAAAATTGTCCAGATGAGCTTTGTGTTTTTAAGGGTGATGATGGGGAGACTTTGATCATGTTTGTAGTGAGGAGCTAAATGCTGTGTTCCATGTTGCATTCCTAGGAAATTGATGAATACATTACTCAGGCTTGTGACAAGAGCTATGAAACCATGATGCGAGTTGGCAAGAGAGGGTTAAACCTTGCTGCCAATGCAGCAGTTACTGCAGCTGCAAAGGTAATGCGACGCCTTCTGTAGCATTCGGAAATTCTCCAACAATTTATTTTTGTGTACCAGCAGTTAGTGCTGTGGGTCTGTTAGGGATACTAGTACTCCTTGGGCACCAACCTACTTTTCCATTCTTCCAGTTTGCCTTGCAATTAATCCCATCCTTTGACTTTGAAAAAGTAGAAGGGGAGTGGAGTGGATTTTGCTTTAACCTCTTTGTTGTTGCTCTTGGGAGCATACATTTTCCCTTCTCTGTACTCTAGTGGGGAATAGGGCACCTTTCCTCCTCTTCTGGATGAATGCTCTCATGTGAGATGATCTTGGTGAAGTGCTCTTCACCCTGATTTTTATGTCCTCTTAGGGCCAGGGAGTTTTGTCTGAGAAGCTTCGAAGTTTCAGCATGCAGGATCTCACTCTGATCCGAGATGAAGATACTGTGCATATGCGAAGCCGTGATCCACAGCTGCACCCCTCTGGTGGGAGTCTTCTGGAAACCATTGAAGACTCAGGTACAGAGCACCCTGCTGGGCCATTGTACGAGGCCTCGGATGGTGAGCCAGGAGGGCTTTCCTGAGCTTTGGGTCTCAGAAGGGAGTACAAGATTGTAGATTATCTGGGAGAAGTTGCATTGTCTTCCCTAGAGCCTTCTCATTTGATACACGTATCTGTACTTTTCCCATTATCGTTATTCAAGACGGTTGACATCTCTCTTTCATGTGTTCCTTCAGGACGGGCCATTTTAAGCCTCATGTGATTCTTTAAAAGTATTTGCTAAAACTTTCTCTCTTGTTCTTTAGCTTCCTGTTACTCCTCGGGAGAGGAGAGCAGCGTGGCACATCGGTCTAATGGAACCCCATCAGATACTAGAACAGACCCATCAGATGAAGATGCGGGAGACAAACTTCCTAAACGTACCCAGAGTCTCAAAACTCCTAAAAAGGCGATGAAAGCTGAGGTGAGTTGGTGTATAGATTATTTCCAGCACCGACATGGATTTGTGATCTTGGTTGGAAGGTTCTAGCTTCACAGTCTCAGCTTTTGGAAGCTGTATACATCAATTTTGTTGGACTGTCTTTGCTAGTTGAGTCCTGCATATACTTGTCTCTAGCTTTTGCATTTTTATCATGCCCCTAATCCTCTGTCATAAGCCAGAACTCAGCTTTTCTTTCATTCGGGTTTTGTGTTGAAGGGTGGAGCATTAGATATTTTTAATGTGTTTTGTTGACGATATCCCCTTCTCCTGTCTGCTACAGTCTGAATAGATACTAGTACTATGACGTTTGTACCTGGACAACCACTTTCTCTTCATCTAAAATGCAGCAGTTCTGTACCCTCTTAGGCCTCCCTTGACTTTTACATATTAGATATGGGGGATTACACCGCTCCCCACCTGCACCGTTCCTAGAGTTTTGTCTTGAAGTTTGGGTAACTAGTGATTGTTCAGTTGTTTCCTTCTTATGTTCATGTGATGATCCAAGGTATTTACAGCCATTCAGATGGGACATGAGATGCCTGAGTTCTTATTATTAAAATAAACCATACACAAAACCAAATGCAATTGTGTCCAAGAATTGTTTAAGCTTAGCAATCTTTTTTTCAGCCGTTTTCAGGTGTGTTTTGTAGAGTATGCTTTCTGAGGTTCTGCATTCCAGGTTTTGATTCTTACTTGTGTGTTTCATATGGTTTGATTTGTACATGATGAAATGCTTCTCCCTTTTTATGAAGTTTCAGTCCTATTTGCTTGATTCAACTTCAACTTCTAATGTTACTCTTTTTATCTAAGATAAAGAATGCTATATAACTGACTCACATTGCTGAGCTATTAAGGCTAAATATTAAATAATTGGTGGAAAGTAATTGCTTACAGCATTATTTTAAGTTGTACTGTTAACCTGATTTTACAGTGTACGGAACACCTTTGCATGTGTTTAAGTACTCCTTGTAACAGAATCACAGAATATTTTTTTGAGATTGGAGGGGATCTCTGAATTCTTCTGGTTCAAACCCACTGCTTGTGTAGAGCCAGTTCCCAGGACCAGCTCCAGGTGGATTTTCTCCAGTGACGAACATCTGTGTCTAAAGATGTGTTTTAATTTAGCTCGGATCTTTCTATGGCTTATTTCTGAGTTGACCCCTCCTTTTTCTTGTCAGCTATATTAGACAGGAGCAGGGAAACAAGAGAATCAAAATTTGAGTCAAAGCTTCCTAGTGAGGAATTTTCAAAGTGAAATTGTGAAAACAGAGAAAGAACTCTTTTATGCTGTTTATTGTGAATACAGAAATACCGATAAAGCCCTTTGCAGGCGTATTGCTTCTTATGCTCACACTGTTGGATCTTCTGGTCAGATGTAGAATTTGTAGGAGGTCTTTGATTAAGATCTCTGAGATTGCCAGCCAGGGCTGAATACATCATGGATGAATAATGTGCTCTTCTTGCCAGTATCTAGAATGAAAGACACAGAAGTAAAGTGTGCAGACTAGTTCAGAATGTTTCTACAGCCTTCAGAGAACAGCACTGGTGATGGAGGTCAAGGAGTAGAAAAGTTAGAGCAGTGAAATGTTATGTGAATGTTACCAGTCAGAAATATCACTGTGTCTAACCTTTTGTTTAGACAACTGACTTTGATTTTACTACCATACATACCCTGTTTTAGAATGTCATCTCCTTATCCTATTTGATGGATACATTGAGTGGTTTGTTTAATTTTAAAAAAAATATGTGGTTAAATAGCCTTTTGAGATGACACAAATAAGGTCATATTGTAGTTGTTTTCTCCTATTTTCACTCTGCATTCTTGCGACTTTCTGTTAGACATTTAGATGCTAAAATAAACTAGTCTGAGATGCCTCTTTTTCTTTCTCCTCAGCTTCCAGTAAGAAGTGTAAAAGCCCGCCCTAAGAAGAAAGCTGCTGGCTCTCTTGCTTCTGGCGAATCATCCTAAGGCGACCTCCCCCTCCCCAGCACCTGTCTTTGTCCTGGGATTTGCCTTTTGCTTTCATGGGGAAACTCTCCAAAGGAAGGGAGCTGAGATTCTTGTACATAACAGATACTGCTTTGTAGAGCTCATTCCAAGACAAGGGGGAGGCTGGGATTCAGAAAGCAGAGTAGAGGATACAAATCCTCAGGAATTTTCTCCTTTTCATCTCTCTGTCGGAGGGAATGCTGATATGTCTGTACATAGCCAGTTGCTTTGGAATACCTGCTGTATAACCCTAGTTGAGAATCTTTGCTGGAAGAACTGTCTAGGGTTAGAGACATCCATTGCACAGAAGCTGGAAAAATACTAGACACTGGAGTTTCATAGGGTGGGTGGCTCCCTAAAATGTCTTATCTTGCTCTGGGTATTCTTCTGCAGCTGTGTGTTGTTAAGAAGTGCCCACCATGAGTTGTATTCCTTAAGAATGGACCATACCTGATATGTCCGTCCCCTCTGAGAAAGTGACTAAAGTGATGTGTGCTGAGTGCTTTTGGGCGTTAGGACTGGCTCATGGGAGATATATGCTAGATTCTCATCACTCATACTGGAAGATGAAGAGATTGGCTTTTATTTTATTTTTTCTGGAAGCTGAAGGGAGATAATTGGAAAAACTAATAAAGAAAATGTGCATTATATGATGGATATAGGTAGGGAAGAGTTACTGTTAAGAGGGAAGGTTTGGCATCTCTCTAAGTCTTTGGCTCTTTTTGAAGCTGCTTGAATTTTATTTCAGGTTCTAATGCTCACTTTGACTCCTATGAGAGCATCATAATGAGGTGAGTCCCATGCAGTTCCATGGGAAGTGTACTTGCTTTGCCGTTTAGTGGTTGAATTCATGTACTGTGTTGCTTGTTACTGCAGACAAATTGTTCTATTCTAGCAGATGACTGGGGAGGACCTGTCTCAAAATAGTCTGCAGGCATACTTGAGAATTTCAGAAGCCCTCACCTCTCAGCTTTAGGAGGTTCAATCCTCAGGGCATGAGAACTGAAACAGTTGATTTATTAAACAGTTGAATTTCTCAAACTTCAGGATTTCATTTCTGGGGGAAAAAAAGCAGGGACTAGGGCACAGTCGCATTGATTATTCAGTCCTCTTGCTTTATCCTGCTGCAGCCCTTGCACAAATCTTCTGTCTGACACATGCCATGTTTATCAGTGTCCTGAGACTTGAGCAATATTTAACACTTGGGACAGAAAACTACAATGAACGTAGAATATGTATTGTGGCAGTGAAATTGCAGTGCTGCAGGGAAAATTTGCATCATGTCAAGCGATACTGATCTCTTGAACGCTAAGGGGAATTCGCCTTATGTACATATGCCTTCTGAGTCAATGAAAATTCATGAGATGAATAGGGTTCTTGTTGTCAAGATCTAGAGTGATGGTGTACCATTATAGACATGGTTGTCTGAATGAATACTTGATGGTCTTAATTTTCACTGAAATCGGTTGTCAAAGGAACCTGGCTCCTACTTCCCTCCTGAAGACCATTTTTAGCTCTATATGCAGGTGTTCGTGTCCCACATCTTTTGCTGTCACGTTTCTGAAATGACAGTTAGTTCTTCACAGAGCCCAGTATTTTGCTGTTGACAAGGTATAGGAGCACTCCTGCAACTAATTCTCCACAAGTGTTTCTGTCCTAGAGAACAGCCTTTCAAAAGTTTATAAAGTTGAAGATCAGGACTGAATTTTTTCATTTGCTGTTGTCTTGGTGGAAAATTGTTTGCTGTCAAATTGACCAGTTATTTTAGGAAGGAGATTAAATTGGGTTTACTATTATTCGTAGCTTTAAAAAATCTAAATCTTTACTGACTATGTTAGAAACTCACATCTTGTCAGAAATATTTGTCCTAAATTATTCACAAGGCCTTATCCAGAAGCCAGTAGAAGATCCTTGATTTGTTTCTGAGTTTCTCAAAAAAACCCTGCCCCTATTATTTTGTTATTTTTTAGTTTATTAGCAAACTTCATGTCTCACTAGCACATGCAAATGTGTGTCCTGAAGGAGGAATTCTTTCTATTTCTGAAGGAAATTCCTCTCTCCAGACAGCAGATAAAAACCTTTCATGATTATGTGGAAGATCCAGTTGTGAGGAATTGCTGTCCAAGACTTTACTGTACTGAGCAAGAGAAAACCATTATTCTCTATATACTAAGTATCTCTATGTTTCTTGATCTTTTTTTTAACTAAAATTTTCCATAGCAAATTATTTATGTAAATCATTGTGAGGGACTTGATTTGGAAGCCAAGTCTCCCCCTTGTGCTGATCTGCTTGCTCATTCCTTCTGTGTACATTGTGATAGTCTACGATTACTAGGTTTCCACAGAGTGACTTTCCAAAATCTTCTCTAGAATCTGTTCATTTCTAGTGGCTTTTCTGCTTTGAAGCACAGGAGGAATTTCTGAAGATTCATCTCTGGCATACGGATTTATCTTTTGTCTTCCTGAGCTAGGTCCTGTGCTAAGTAGCTTTTACTTAGCATTGATGCTTGATGTCATTAGCTTGTGAATAAATATGGGTCAGTTTTACTCTGACTTTTGTTTATATGGGGGAATGGACTTTTGGTTGCAGGAGTGAGTCTGCAGTAGTGTCAGGGACTATTGTCTAGTGCATGAGGCAAAGCTGATGATATCAGGTGGCAGAACTTACCCAGAGCAAGAACAATGTCTTAGCGTGGATACTATTTTCTTCTAGTACAAATGTGACTGCTAGATTGTGCTTTGCTTGATCAAAGCCACTGCAGATCTACCACCACCCACGTGACCTCTTAGTGAGTTTCTAGATATAGTTCTGCATTGGATGGCACTGTCTTGCATAGAAATTCTGTTGTTAATGAGAACACTGAATGTGCTGTTTTGATAAAATGCTTTTATCAGCTGCTGTTCGGTGTTTTCAGCAGGAAATGCTGGAATGTTGTTTCTCTTCAGTATCGTCTTTGGGCTTCATTGTGCAATTGAGCGAATGGTTAAATCCTCATCTAGCAGTGGAACCTATTGTGTTCAGTAAATGTTTAGAACCTTTTCCTAATATGCCTGGCCACAGAGTAAAAGAAAATGATACCTGGAAGGTGGGGGCTGAAGAGGGTGGTATGTGTGTGTCAAACTTTGTGTGCCTAAAAATTATCCAAAAATACCTGTAATAAGATACAAAGTTGAAGCCAAGACTGCCTTTTAAAAAGAAATGTTTTACTTTCATGGTGTATAGTAGTATGTCAGTGTTCTGCTGTTGGAAAAGAAAACAGTGAAATGTGGTTTCCTGTCTGAGAAACTTAATGATTTGTTGCATAAAAGGGAAAAATGTTTTCTCGTTTGGCGGTAATCGTCATATAAGAAATATGAAAATACAGGGGAGATGACTGTCAGGTTTTAAACCTCTACATTTCACCTGAACATCTTAATTACTTACTTTTTTTAAAAGTGAGTTTGTGATTCTCCTGCTTTACATTTCTGAGACTGATTTCTTTTAGACTAGAATAATTTCCTTGGTAGGTAGAGGGTATATATAGAGAAGGGATACTGGTGTTCTTACAATTGCAAAGCTTGTTCTGGGCAAGTTTCATCTTCCCTCCTTTTAGTGAATTGATTTCCGTTCATCGTGGTTTTGTGGTGCCGGGCTTTCTTTTATACATCCCTCCTCAAAGTGTGACAATATACACCCTCACAATATACACCCTCGAAAAGCAAGATTTCTAGAGAACCACAACTTTCTAGAAACGGTTGTTTATTCTGTGCCATCTTAATCAGCAGGAAATTTAGTGCCTTAGGAGGAAAGTAAGATAACTGGAGAATTCTGCTGGTTCTCTGATCTACACATAGCATTGTATTAAGGAGGGTCACAAGTTAACTGTGAAGTGTCATTGTATGCTTGAGAGCAGCTGTTGAATTGAGCTGGTTCGTCCTTTCTGTCTTCCAAAGTTGCATATAATGCTTTAAAGTGTGGATTATTCCCTAAGAGAGAAATCTACGGAGAAAAATTATATTCTTATCCTGCATTCTGATGGGGACACTGTATTGTCATATTACTGCTTGCTGGGGAGATGCTGAGTGACATCTCTATGCAACTGGTCTGTACTACAGCTTTTCTTGCTTTACCCACTAGGAATTTGTAATGTGCTATCTGGCTGAAGCATCTTGTGGTGCTGCTTTCTAAGTTGTCTTGCGAGTCAGATATGTGAAAAAACAGGAGAGTGTTCTGAAGTTACATGAGCTCATAGAATCATAGAGGTGTCAGAGTTGGAAGGGACTTCTGGGGGGTCATCTGGTTCAACCTCCCGACTCGGTCAGGGCCACCCGCTGCCAGTTCCTGCATGCTATTTCTGGTCTGGAACCTACAGAGCTTAATGTTTAAGAGCTGATAATATGTGCAGAAATGCATATGCTGTATGGGACTGTGTTTTAGTGTTACTGAGGAGAAATGTTTCCTGGTCACCTTTCATCTGGAATTTGGCACTGTTGCAAGACACTATAAACATACCTCAGTCTTACATTCGTTAAAAGTATTGTTAAAAAGCATAGAGGTCTCAGAAAAGATTTTAAGAGGTATGCAGAGTAAGTTGTGAAAAGGGTTGGTTTTAACTGTAAATGGAGACAGTAACTGCATAGCAGCTAAGGACCTGTCTTGTGAGATAGATAGATAGAAATTAGAGTAGAAAATGAGTGGTGTGTAGTGTGGAGTTGTCCAATAAATACTGCTAACTTTCTGAGCCTCGAGCAACACTTAAACTGCATTCTACAGATGAGAGCCCAATTTCTTTTTGAGCCTGATTTCTCTCTTAGAGCCAGTCTCCCTCTCTCCCTCCCTCCCTCTCTCTCTCCCCCTCCGCACCACCTTGCCATTCCCCCGCCTGCTCTACTGGGCTTGAGCTACATACGTTGAGATTCTTCAAACTTCCATCCCTTCAGAACAATAAAGTTTGACTTTTACCTCAGCAGGCAAGTGATCTGCAGGGGCGACCAGAAGAAGATCAAGTTTCTCTCATCATTTTGTAGGTGTGCTATGCTGGAGAAACACTAGGAGGAAGCTTCAGAGGATGTGTTTGCCTGGGAAATAGCACTCTCTGCCCCTGACAGAGCCTGCATTTTTGAATTAACCAAATGCTGGACTTAGCTATGCTCGTACACAGAGTTATCTGTGGAATGCCAAAATTCAGTGCCAGAATTTCCAGTGCTCTATTTCTGATAAGAACAGGAATTAAAATAATACGAAGTGAAAAGAGACAGTGGCAAATTTTCTGCAACTTTGCAGGTAAATTTAGGTCATTGCTGTTTATATGCCTAAAATCTTTGCCTAAAGCCTCTTGCAAGCCGAGTTACTTTCTTGCTCTGTTTCTGAGCTCCTATTGTTCTGTGAATTGGTTATGTTTTTTATGTTTACTCTTACTAAGCAAGGGATTGCTTCCGTTTTACTGACTCTGGAGACATTAAATATACTGTATTAGAGCTGAAATTTAGCCTTTTTTCAGAATTTAATCCTATGACCTAGATTAATATGTGTAATTTGTACGACAAGACCTCAAGCTGGATTCCCAAGTGGAATCTGAGCATCTATTGCAAATAGCATAGTTTGATATATTTCCCTTTTCTTGCAGTGGATTTTGTCTGAAATATGCTTACTGCAAACCCTTTGGATGAGAGCATTCTTTCTGCATTTAGCCAAATAATGTTAGAAGTAACATTTATGGAAATACTGCAAAAATAAGTGAAGGCTAAGGGAGCAAAAGCTCAAGTCTTCTGTTATGTGTAACTGTTTGAGACTATGTAAAACACTAAAGCATTTCTGGCAGCAGTGGAAATACACTGCTCTACTGATTTACAAAGGTAGGGAATTCAGTCACGGCCTTTGTAGCAGGTTTGGGAGGAAAGTCAGTCTGGCAAGCATATAAAATTTTACATAGAAGGGAACTAAGACAAGCATGTAAAATTTTACGTAGAAGGGAAGTAATACTTTATCACAAGTAATACTTTGGTAACTTAACAAAATGAAAGAAGTCGAAAAATTTTGGTGACTATAAAATGGAGAGAAATCATCCTAATCGTCAAACCTAGTATTGAAGATGAACCTTCCGTATTCATGCCGCCGCTGTATTTGGGAAGGCACTGTGTTGATGGACTCCTCATTTCTAGCTCCTCTGTTAGATTATCTCTCAAATGTTGTGAACGCCATGTAGAGATAAGTGGAATTTTAATTTTGACATTCGACCGTGAATTCAAGTCTGAATTCAGGCATGCTGATCTTTGTCTGGGACAGTGTTGCTGAATGACAGCCCAATAACAAAGTGAGGAGAACTGAGACAGACATAGCCAGGTAGAGATGATTGAAGGGTCTTACTTGCAGTGCAGAAATTACAGATGCTGGGGTTTGACTCAGCATTTTAATGTCTAAGTTCCCATTAGCACAGTGCTGCTCTAAAAGGCAGTAAGGCGCAAGGAAGGTTGTGAATTTCTTTTTGTCCACCAGAGGGTGTAAGCATAACATAAAATCGCTGAACATGAGAGAGCAGAGACATGTCTGGTAACAGTTCCATTATGACAGTTGAACAGCAGTATTTCCTGTGTTTGAGGGTGAAGGTCCTCCTTTTGGGTGAGGGGAAAAACAAGCTGGGCTCTGATGGAAAAATATAAAGTAATACTGCTGTTAACCTCTGACTGAAAAGGTTATTTGAGCTTTCTGGGCATTCTAATTGAGCCACTATCCAGCGAGGCTTGCTGAGACAATAGTGTTACAGAATGACTGTCCTAAGAATTTTTTTTTTTGCATTCAAACCATTTTCTAGCTGCGGGGAGCAGCTCTGAAAATCGCAAAGTTTGTGATTCCCTCTGCCACCCCGCTTTTGCAATTAACCAATTGCTATGTGTTGTTCTAATTTGTGCTCTGAATTTTAGTAGTATTTCCTGGTAAGGATGAGTATTTTCTTTTAGTTGGATCTATTTTCTGTGAAAATAGAAGCAATTTTAATCTAAAAATACAGATGTATCTAATGTTACTATGGTAATTTGTGACCATGGCAACAGAGAGTTAGCATTCTGAAGAACAGACAGACAGATTTGGTTGGTTTTTCGGTTGGTGGTTTGGTTTTGGCTTTTTGCGGGGAGGGAGGAGAGGGGGTTGGTTTGTTCGGGTTTTGTTTTCCTGTTGTTATTTGGTTGGGCTTTTTTGTGGTTTTTGGTTGTTTTTGGGGGGTTGTATCCTTTGGTGGGTTTTTTTGTTGGGTTTTGTTTGGTTTTGTTTGTGTTTTTTGTTTTGTTCTTAAAGTCAACAACCTAATTAATGGTGCACGCATTTCAGGAAAACAACCCAACTCTTTGTATTTGTTAGCCATACAAGATTGTATGGGTCCAAGGGATTTTGACATTCTTACATAGTAAGTTGATGAAGTACAGGCTGAATGAGCAGACAGTGGCAGTGGAGAAAAAACTGGCTTAATGGCCAGGCCCAAGGGGGCAGATCCGTCCCAGGAAGTCTAATCATGGGCCAGCTGCTAGCAGCACACCTGAGGGTTAGGCCTGTTTTCTTCATTAATGATGGGGCACAGTGTACCCTCAGCAAGTTCCCTGGCAATGCAAAACAGAGGAGCGGGTGATATGCCAGAAGGTTATACAGGAACATAGATTATCTTACATTCACTCTCAGAATATATGGAAATCCTAGTAGGAACATAATGAAACAGTGTGAGATTCTTTCCAATGTTGAGAAAATCTTTTATTTGCTACAGCGTAGATTGAGACTTGCAGGCTGAAGAAGGATCCAGGACATACCAGGGGGGTTTCTGTAGGAAAGAGAATTAGAATCCAGAACAGTGCTGGTGATTCTTCAGTGTCAGACTTGGCAGGCGGGAGAAGAAAAAAATATGTTTCTATGTTTCCATCATACCATCGGAGTTAGGTAAAGCAATGCAGTGCTTTTGGGCAGGTGCAAAATTTCAAGTACAATTTGTGGATTGCCCTGACATGCCCCATCCCAAGAGCATGTATTGCATTATATGAAACACTTAGTTATGCTTTGAAGAGTTATAAGAAATAACTTATTCTTGAGGGAGGAAGGAATGGGCTTTTGTGGCTAAACCTTGTCTTTAGAGAATGGTTATCTCTGCCGGTATAGAGCTAATGTAAAGGCTCTCTACCATCAACACTCAATGTCAGTTTTATAGGAAATGTGTGGATATAAGTTTAGCCAAAGCCAAACCACTGATTTTTTCCAAGTTGTTTCTTTTTCCTAGGCTCTGTTGGGGAATCTAGTAACTGAATGGAAATTATAACATTGCTGTTATCGCTTGCTTATTTGAGGCAACGAATATATTGAATTAAAAATAATCTAAGCAGCATTTAATAGCTTGATTTTTGTAAAAGCCAGCTGTTGTGTGACTATTCTGTATTTACCACAAGAATATGGTAACTGATGCATGGAGCCATTGTAGTGCTTGAAGGCTATTATCTCTGAAAAGGGAAAGCAGAGAAAAGGCCAACCCCAACTGAATTGGTTCAGCTAGTGCAGTCCCCTGTCTCTGATACTATTTGATGACCATAGGGCAGTCTGGAATTAAACATACATTAGAAAATGTCTCGTCGTGACACTGTCACCTTTTTACCCGTGTGCTGAAGCACGGTGGTTTTAAATGACTGGGTTAATGGAGTTTTCCTGGGAGGGGGAGGTGTTTGAATTCTGTCACTAATTTTTTGTAGTCATTAAGTTTGGTCGCTTGCTGCAGTATAACAACTTAAATGTAAACAACCTAAATCTCATGTTGCGCTTGCTTTAATACCCAGATGTTCTCTTTTGTGAAGAACCTATTTTAAAGGGCCCATTGCTTATCTTCCATTTCTACCCAGAGTATAATACAAAAGGTTTTCTCAGTGCAGATGTGCTCTCATTCCAAAGGGTGACAACTAATCCTTATTTCTCTTCTCAGTTATTTTGTCATTTCCACTAGAAGTGGCTTTCCTGGCCAAGGTCCCTTCTGAGGCATAAGGGTCATAAATGTGTAAAGACAGCCCGTCTGTTGGGGTTAAAGAGTATTTGGAAAAGCTCATTATACCATGTCTATTCAGGCTGTATCAACTTGCTGAAGATTGATGATGAGACCAAAAAGGCATCATCTAAGGATTAAATTTTGAACGCTGCTTCTTGCTACTGTCTCATGTGGGTCTCTCTGGTATGTGGTGCTCCAAGCACAACTGATTGCAAGTATATGATGGTACCTCTAAAGAAAGCATTTCTGTGATAAGGTTTAATTACTGGTGTGGGTGGGGGAGAGAGGTTCTGGAGGTTATTTATTCACTTTTTATTTCCAGTGTATTTTGACAGATAAATGTCTCAGATAATTTGAATTTAAATCTACGTGTGTCATTAGAATAGGCTTAGAGATTTATGAATTGCAGGTATGGCTTTTTGTTCTTCGCTATTGAGTTGACATAGCTTTCTCCCACCTCATGCCCCAGTTTCTTACTACTGATGCCTGTGAATATTCTTTTAAAAAATGCTGTTTTGTTATCTTCTCAAATTGTGCTCCTAAATAATTTTCGTTTACCTTCATGTCTTAAGTGTTTAGTCCTCTGCCTTTCCCCTTCTCCATTGTTGAATGAATAAAGATATGAAAATGAATACAGAGTCCTGCTATTTCTGCTATTTAAAAATAAGGCAAATTTTGAGAATCCGCTTTGTCCTGGCATTGTTTCCTCACTTACCTCTCGGGTTGTGTCCGCACTTCCCGGCCATTAACTGAGGATTCGGATTCGTATCACGAGTCTGTTTGCTAGGTGGCCTTTTTGTTCCTGCAGAATAAAATACTCTTGCTGTTAAGCATCTAGGAGACCTACCTGCAAATAACCTTTGGGGACGACAGAGGTTGGAAAGCGTTTGTGTGCGCAAAGTTAGAGAGCAGTGAATATCCGTTTCTGGGTCCATGTGCAGAAGTATAAATGTTTAGTCAGTACTTCTATAGCTACTATACCTAGGCATGAGATCTTAGAATGGTCAGGAAAAAAAAACTGTCTTACGGGGCAGGTAGCAAGAACTTGGCTTACTTACTGGAAAACCTGTGGTGCGGATAACAGAGGGTGTGTGAAATTACAAGTTAAAAATGGACTGTGAGAGGACTTTCCTGTAGCTATCACCAACTGGTCCTCCACAGACCCACCTAGTGGGTGAAGTGGGTCATCGGGAGCTAGCAGTTGTAGTGGCTGGGATAAGAGAGGAAGTCAGCTAGCAGGGTTCTAGCAGCACCTTTCTACTCGGTGTTTTGGATAACATGAGTGTGAAGCTGTTGAACTGTGGTCTCTAGATGGAAGTTCATAACAGTGGTAATGGACCGAGTCTCTGTTTTGAATTGAGTTGAAATCCTTTTTGGCTTTGAAATTCAGCCTAGCTTTTTAAATTTTTTTTTCTCCCCGAAGTGGACTCTCGTGTAGGTGGAGCCTTTCTCTTTTTACCCCCTTGCTGTCAGTTTTTCCTGCCAATGCTATGAATCAATGAATCATGGATTGGGCTGAGTTGGAAGGACTCTTAAAGATCATCTAGTTCCAGCCCCTCCAGCCAGCCTTCCATCTCTGTGGATGTCCTTGTGAAGGAAGCAGAGTTTCTTCTGTTTCAGCCAGCTCAGATTTGTCATTCCTAAACTCAGCAGTTGAAAGCTGAAATGTTTATATAGTAAATAGAAAGTGTTTGACGGTATTTCTGGACATGGGCAAAACTTACGTGGTTATTTTTCTCTTTGTGTATGTCTGTGACATTTCGTATCTCCACTTGCTCCAACAGCAGTTGACCTATGCAGAATGATTACAGGAGCAGTTAATGGGCTGCACAGCATTTGGACTTCGAGTTTGCCCATTTATTAGAATCATTGGCAACTCTTGCGGCTGAGCCCCTTCTTCTCCTGGGCTAGCAGGGTCCAGTGTAAATTACCACTGAATTTGCGAGTTGCTAGCCCTAAACAGTTTTCTCCTTATCTTTCATGAAACTCTGACAAGCAAGGAACAAATTTCATCCAACTGGCCTCACAGTAATCTTAATTGCATACTCCTTTAGCTTGAGTATGCACCTTAAAATTTCAGCATGGTTTCTTTTTCTAGCTAGAGAAAAAAGAAGGAATTAAACATGGGAGATACATTCCACACTGCTCTTGAAAATACAGCTTCTGCTTTCTAATGAGTTCCCTAATACATTGTGCAGTGAAATTTCCATCCTTCCCCTTGTAATTGCACACAAACCTGTTACTCTTAGTTCTGCTTGACGGATTGGTAAAATGAAGCCATTTGATAAGGGAGGAAGGCTGAACTTCTGTAGAAATTCTGAACAGCTCTGCACTGACTCATCAGTCCCAAGAGCACAGACATTCAAGAGAAATGTCACAGTCTTTCTGGCATATTAATGAGGAAGTAGCAATGAGTTTTCAGTTGTGTTGATTTTAGAGTTCTTGCTCAGCTTCCAATAAAAATTCTTAGCATTCAATAATACAGCAGTTTAAGCAAACCCAAAATCGAGATAAGGATACAGTCCAGACTCGGGCTATTTCAGTCATGAAGTAGGAGGGGAACCTTGCTTCTGGCAATCTGTTTGTACTATGTGTTATTACAATCACACTTACTTCCTCAGCTTTTACAATTAAGATGAAGAAAACCCTGTAAGTCTACCACTATTCTAGGTACTATGAGACTTTTCCTATTGGAAGATTGTGAATTTTAGCTTACTGTATGCTTAAGCATTGGTTTATCTTTCAATACTCCAAAGTAAGTTTTGCCTTCAAATTTTCTTTGAAGCAAGCCTTGTGCTTTATTTTGGAATTTTTGCCACAGATCAACCTTGAGAAGTAAAAGGTAAATAATATATGTTCAGGAACAGTAACTTACTGAAGAGGTAGGGCAGGAGAATAGGTAGTTTAAATGTCTGTAGCTTTTTTTTTCCCCAAAGGATTTAATGTTTATTGAATGCAATGCAAAAATCTCCTGTTCACGTACCACCGGTGTTGAATATCTAAAAATAAAAAGTCAGGAAGTGCAAATGGGAACTTTAACAGAGAAAGTGCAATATAGGCACATTGTATTTCCTCCTACTTGTAAAGTACAAGAGGAGGTGTCGTGAAATTCTGGTATTCTATAAAATTTAATTCCTTGGGCTTCTTTAGTCCAGGAATAAGAAAAAGTGAATTGACCGGTTTTCATTGCAAGAGCCCAAGGTTTGTCTCCAGTGCACAAGTTTTTAACACTGTAATTGCTAGCTTGTGGAATTAATTATTGTGACATATCTAAAATCAATGGGTTTATCAGATTTCAAATAAAGTATTTGTTTCATAGCATACATGGTAACTGAAAATACTATAGTAGATGGTAAAGCAAAAAAAAAAATCCACGGAAACAACTACTGCTCTTCCCTCCCTTCTGTACTCATCTGCAGATTGCAAAAATTCTAGAAGCAAAATTACCTGGACTGGGCTACAGACCAGGTCCAGTGTGCACATAGTACTCTACGGATGCGTTACTGCATGTTCGTACTCTACGTAACGCAGCATTTCATAGAATTGTTTTGGTTGGAATGGACATTTCAAAATCATCTAGTTCCAACCTTCTCCATCCAAGGCACCCTCCACTAGACCAGTCCAACCCAGCCTCAAACACTTCCGGGAACGCGGCAGCCACAGATTCTCTGGGCAACCTGTGCCAGGGCCTCGCCACCCTCACAGGGAAGCATTTTTTCCTAATATTCAATGTAAACCTGCCCTCTTTCAGTTTAAAACCATTGCCCTTTGTCCTGTCCCTACAAGGTCTGGTAAAAAGTCTCTCTCTGTGCTTATCATCCCCCCTTATATACTGAAAGGCCACAACACGGTCTCCACAGAGCCTTCACTTCTCCAGGCCAAACCACATCACCTGTCTGAGCCTTTCTTCATAGGAGAGGTGTTCCAGCATTCACGTAGGCCTCACATGGCCTCCTCTGGACCTGCTTGGACAGGTCCATGTCAGTCACATAATGGGCACCCCAGAGCTGGACCTGCTCCTTCGGCCTGCTCTGATCCTACTGGATCCTGCTAGAAAGGATCAGCTTTGTGTCATCCACAAACTTGCTATGGGTGCACTCAATTCTACTGCTTTATTAATAAAGATATTGAAGACCACCGGTCCCAGTATGGACTTGTGAGGATCATTACTTGTTACCGTTCTCCATTTGGACATAGAGCTATTGACTAACTCTTCGGATGTGGCCATCCGGCCAGTTACTTATCCGTTGAATAGTCCATCTATCGAAATTATATTTCTCCAATTTAGAGACAGAGACATGTAGAACCATTTCAAAGGTATCAAGCGAGGGCACATGCAAAAAAATCGTGACACCAGTAACAGCAGAATGACTGTTTCCTGAAGACTGTCATGGAGAGCAGAGTAACGTTTTCTGTCCCATGGACACCCAGGAACCACAAACAGCAGCGTTAACACCAAGGTGAGTCAGAAATATCAGTGTAAATAGTCACCATGGTTTTGATACAGGGTAGATACAGCTAGCCTGCAATATGCTGTGAACCATTCCTGCCTGAGATGACACCAATTTGCTAATCAAAAGCATGAGAGAGACTTACTCTGTAGCGAGATTATTCCGTAATGGTAACATGCCTTGAATCTTCTTTCCAGCAGCTTTGCAATTGCTATTGTCAAGGATAGGATTACCTAGGCTTAATTTACAAAAACAAACAAACAAAACATTGAGTCAAAAACTAAATTCTTTGTTTATTTGCTTTTTAAGCTGCATAGCTACCGTTTCATTATTGCTTTGATGTCAGGATCTCTAGATTAGTGGGTTTTGGCTTGGCCCTTTAACCATGGAAGAAACTGAAGCTGAGTCAAGGAATAATGAACACTAACAGAAGAGACATTCTAGTTACCTGTTTTCTATGTAACTTGCTATGTAGGATTTAAAAAAAAGTGCAAAGCTGCTCTGTTTTTATTTATGGCTTACTAGAAGATAGACAAACTCTGATATCATGTGTAAGATTGAAAGAGACCCAACAGTAAGACAAAGAAGGTTTTTTTCCCCAATTCTTTTCATGCATATTAGAAAAATGGCCTCTTTTGCTGGTAATTAGGTATTTCAATTTATTTTTCTTACCATATAAAATGTTCAAATATAAGTTCCTCTTTACATTGACACTTAGCGTGGGCTTTAGCTCTTTGAACATAAGTATCTATAGCAATCTTTCTACTAAAAAAATCTCTTTATTTGGTGTTTTGAGTGTGTGTCAACAACAAAATTGATTTGGAATTCTCAGCGTAAATATAATCAAACCATTTATCTATACTGTGATTTGCACATATAATATGAAATTTTTAACTACAAGAGCATATTAATCTAATGAAACATTGGGTGATATAATAAATTCTCTGTGCTACTGAAAAGTATAGGCATGAACTCTTTCTGTGCATCTTAAAAGCTCAGCAGTAGGCAACAATAGCCACATTATTATATACTGGAGACAGATGTTGCGTCTGTTCTTTTCCTAAGGTTACCCAAAGCACTTAACAGATTGATTTAAAAGTCATGTGCTAGGGAAGAGTAATATGTTGCTATCTGAAGAGACAAAGTTTATATGTTAATACCTTAGAATTAATTTCATTCAACCATACTGAATGAAGAGTGAAACATACCTGGTTAGCAAGAAACGGCTTTTGGGATTGTTTAGTAAGTTAATTTTTTATAAAATAAAATACCCAAAGAATTTAGAATATGGTAGAATCAGAAGATAATCATTACCTCTGGAAATCAGCTATAACATTTAGAACTGCTGCAGGTTCAAATCTAACTCAAAGCAGTTATGCTTGAAAGTAGTCATTACCTGGTGTTTCAATCTGAAAAGTGAGCTAGAGGCAACTGACCAAGTATTTACATTGCCGAGTGCAAATATGCAGGCAGATATATTTTAAAGATGTGCGAGAAAAAATAGAAAATAAATGTCAGTTAAAGGTCAGTTATAATTAAATGTATGATCACATATATAACTGAATACATGAAAACACTGCTAAAGGTAGTTTTACATTTTCCTAAAAGACAGAAAAACTTTTCCATTGCCCATGAATCTGTGGCATTGTTTTTGTTAATTGTATTCTCGTACTTAATTTTTTCTTTTGGCAAATAGATAGATCAGCAAAACTTCGCCATTCTGAAAACAGCAGTATAGAAAGAACTGAAGGTGTAAGGCAGGGCACAAGTGCTTCCTTGTAGTAGGAAGCTGCATTTCCACAGTTTAACTTCCTAGACTCTTCCACCAGACCAGGTTGCTACAAGCCGCATCCAAGCTGGCCTTGAACGCTTCCAGGGATGGGGCAGCCACAGCTTCTTGGTGCACCCTGTGTCAGGGCCTCCTCACCCTCAGAGGGAAGAATTTCTTCATAATAGCTAATCTAAACATAGTCTTTTTCAGTGTGAAGTTATTCCCCCTTGTCCTGTCACTCTAGGCCCTTGTAAATAGTCTCTCCATCTTTCTTCTAGGCTCCCTTCAGGCTCTGGAAGACCAAAATTAGGTTGTCGTGAAGGTTGTCTTTCTTAAGCTGAACAAACCCAATTCTCTTAGCCTTGGTTGCTGAGTGGCAATGCACTTCTATATGCTGAAAACTCTGTTCAAGTATTTTTCTCAACAAGAAGGCTGAAATGGAAGCTACTCGTTTTCAGCTGCCTTTTTTTTTTTTAATGATCACAGTTCATTCTGTGAAAGGATGGAGTACATTTTTCAGTCTTATAAGAGAGGGAAAATACCAGTGCCTATATTCTGAAACACTCATTTGTATTCTTGCCTTATTTAAGAAGGAAATCTGAGAATTTACTCCAAACTTGACATGCGTAATTGTATTACTGGTATTATCCCTAACAAAACTGTTTTTAAGAAACCACAGTTGACCTGTTCTGGACTTCCTTCTCTAAAGGGCTGCACTATTCCCTGCATTAGTGAAAACTTCTATTCCCCAAAAATAATTCTCAGTGAAAATGTTCTCCCTTCCTCCCCCATCTCCAATGCATTAAGTTGCCCTTCAGAAACTTTTAAACCCCCCTCCCCAAAAACAACAGAAATATTGTGGTTCATGGGCTGGAAAAATGCACTTTTCTCACTTCGGTGACTTTTGTGGAATCACGTAGCAGATAGAATGTTTACAAGCTGAAGAAAATCGGTAGCATTCTTCTTGCTGTTCTTGGAAGATACCTTGGGTACTTTTTCTGCTGTAGGTCCCAAATAATCTTTTTGAAGCACATGCAAAATACTGAAAAGAGTAGATGTTTAATCCTTCAGAACAGAAGGATTAATATGAGACTAATAAATGCCTGCAAAAGTAACATCTCATTTGGTAAAGTGAGGAGCGGCAGCAAGAGAACAACGCCGAGATTTAGGTTTTAGCTGCTAGATTAGTAGCTGAGGAATCATTGGTTCTGTCCCTTTTCAGATGTTGCTCCCTTTGGTGTAGCAAATGCCATTTCCACCTACACCTTGCAAATATAAGCGAGGTGAGGTAGGGGGCAGGTAGCTGCCTGCAGCGTTACAGAGGAAATCTTAAATAGCTTTGTAGAACTACTACGTTACACCTTACTTCACCAAAACATTTCCAAGCGAGAGGAAGCTGTTGACCGGAGTATCCAGCTAGTGGTAAAAGCTGTGGTAGAGAAGCAAAACTGAAAGCCTGAAGAGGAGAAATGGGAGGAGGGAAGTTGAAGCTTGAAGATTGTTTGTAAAAGAGCTGAAGGGCAGAAGGAACTTCACTACAGACATCTAACCCACTAGACAAATACAGGTAAATAGAGCACCTGAATAGCACCAAAATTTGAACTAGTGCATACCTTTTTGAGAAACACAAAATTTTATTTTCTTAAGGACAGCAAAGAAAGGCAAATAAACATAGAAAAGATTTCTATACAAGCTCTGTAACTGTTTGTGGGAAACAAACCATGCAGAATGCCCTGTGTGGTATATAACAACAATAAGAGTTACCTTATTAACATTTCATATTGTAAGGTATTGGTTTGAAATTTCTGTTGTAATGGAACAGGGTTGTCTTTTTTTTTTTGCTTCTTAAGGCCCTCATATAAAAATTATTTATTAAATGTCCCTTTGACCTGAAATATACAGAATTTCTATTTCTCGTCATTCCTACTGCAAACTTTAAACCCTTCCCCAAAAAACCTCAAGACTCAACCACTGAATTACTTCAGTTATGTGGTTTAGCCAGCCGACGTTTGTCTCTCTGATCATACCGAGTCATTCACGGGTAGATGACTGCAAGGAATGTTAACTGTCTTGACCCGGTCAATGGTGCACCTGTTTACCAGTTACCAATATTTACTTCAGATTATGCTGTAAAGGAGGAGTGATGGGAGAGGAGAATAGTTTCTTTAAAGTAAATCCAGGTTGAAGCATGTTGCTAACCAGATGTAGCGCTTAATGTTTTCTGCATCTGCTGGATGTATGTCTCCATTGTATTTCATGACAGTTCCACAGGTAAGGTATTGTACAAAAATATATTTCCGTTTTGCTTCATGGTGATCCTTCTTTTGTATTCTGAGAAACTGTATATTTAGCTCCCCTGTTGGTTTGGGGGGTTTTTTGTTTTGTTTTTTGGGGGGTTTTTTGGTTTTTTAATTAGCTATGTTGCATTTTCATTGTTCCTTTTGTAAAAGCAAGACTTCTAGTATTTCTGAGATTTTTTTCTGTACTTTATTGAACTTTGCCTTTGTAAAAACTGACAAATCAAGACTCCTTAACCCATCTAATTGCCAGCTGTGAGTTTCCAATAGTCGATGATGATAATATATAACAAACAAAGCAAGCAAAGTGTGATTTTTCTTTCTCCTGCTCGCACCGTCCAATATAGTATTAGGTTGATTCCTGAACCAGAAGCTGCTTTTTGAAATTGTAATTAATAGCCACCAATGGATCTATTTTTGTAGTCCATTGTGTACTACCACAGAAAAGTACTTTTGCTTGTTTGTTCTAGACTTGCTGCCTCATTGCTTCATTGTGTTTACCCTTTCATCCTAAGCTCCCATCAAACTGTATTTGCTAGCTTCATATTTTTTTAAAGTTATTTTAAAAATCTAAGTAGCCTGAACCGAGTGAAGACAGACAGAAGAGGTTGTATGAGGGATTTGTACTGTTTTCATTATGTCAGTAATTTCTTGGAGTAAAACAACCGATATTCTTACTGCACCTGAACATAAAGCAGGTGTTTTCACCGAGGTGTTACTTTATCCCGGTACTTTAGATTCACAGCTCCTGATGTTCTTTACTGATGTGAGGAAAAAGAGGCAGGAAACGAGTTGGTGTTTCTACAGTGGGTGAATAGAAACACAGAGATGATCTAGCTTTGCTATGGGTGGGATGTAGGTGCTTGCCTACTAATTTCTCCCTGGACTTCTCTCTGAAAGTCTACATTTGGCTAACATCTCTGACAGCATTTGAATCTCTAGATGCCTAAAGAGTCTGATGCTGGGAAATTGCAGCTTGAGATTGAGGAGTGATTAATCAGAGGTAGAGTCCTCAGTCTTGGTGGTGAGTAACAATACAACACAACATGTAATTTGTAAATCTAGCTAGAAGGGGGAATTACTTCCTTTAAGACTAGTGGTGTCCTTGTACTTCAGTAGTCTTTCACTGGTCTATGGTATTTCTTCATCCTCCTAACTATTTATCTAACATGACCTGAGTTACCACTGAGTCAGTTCAAAATGTTACTTTCACTTTTCCCCTGCCTGCATTTACCATTGAGAGAAAACAGTGGCATTTAGCTATATTCACAAATGTAAAACCATTCTGCAACAAGTTTATGTAGCTTTAGCGGCACCTGGAATTAACAGTTTGAGACCAGTTTCTTATAAACTCTCAGTGTTTGAGATGTAACGGAGCAACACGGCATAACTTCTTCCATCTAATCCAAAGACTTTATGCTCAGTCTATGATAACATCCCTGCCGTCTTTCCTATGATAACGTTCCGTCGGTGGTCCACATTTGTGGGAGGTTCCACGTCTCGACAGCGGAAACAAAAGACGGAAGACAATTGCTTGAAGGATACCGGTTAACATAAGAGATTGGCCTTTCCCGGCTCACAAATAAAATGTAGAAAACTCCAAACAAAACTTCTCCCCTGGGTGCAGGACACTAAACATCAGTTCAAGCTGCATGCCTGGCATTTAATGAGATCTGGTTCCTCAGATAATAGTGAGATTCTTCACTGATATCATGATGTAGTTGTCATGGTTACAAAAGGACCAGCTGTTAAATCCAAAGTATCAGAAAGATGAAAATGGAGAAAATCAACGTCCAAACAGAAAAGAATGCAGAGCAGATAACCATGATTTGGAGATCAGGAAAAAATAAATGTGGAATGTGGACAGCAACTAGGGAATTAACAGGAAATAAGAGGAAAGAAAGTTCAAAGGTAGATAATCAGAGATGCACGATCCAGACGCAGATGTTGCGGGTACTTGACATGCTTATGTTTTAATTAATGAAAAGCCTTCAAAGAGAAGTCTGGAAACAATATTCCCTGCCAAAAGTCCCTTTTGCCTTATTTCTCTTTGAAGCTTTGCACATTGTATCTTAGGAGAGAATGAACTTTGGAAGACAAAGTTACATTCCGATACTGAAGCATAGACAATGAATTTTTCCTCTGAGGACGTAATAGGGACGGTGGCATACATGAAAAATAGAGCTAAGTCTATGATGTTGGACATGAGATTTGCACAGAGCGTTCCCAAATGCGTGCCCTCTCCTGTTGTTGCTGTTTTGGCCAAGTTCCATTTGAAAGACTTAGATCTCTGAGATGTAACCCCTATGTTCTCTGCCCTAATTTTGAGGTTGTAAAGATTGAGATGGCCTTTCTTTTTTAAGTTGGTGAAAGCTAATTGAACCTTTTGTTCTGATGAAAAAAAATCTGAGATAATAAAGTGAGCCTGATATCTGGATGTGAATTAATATCACAGTGATTCCCTGAGCAAGTGGGTTGGGATCTTCAATTAATTCCTGCAGCAAGATGGGAAATCAGGTTTCCATGGATACTGAGCCAGCAGCAGCACTGACACTCATAGCAATTGCAAGCTTAGTTTCCCTAGAGCTTGCTTCCTAAGGAGGATTCCCTGCCCCCCCACCCCGGCTCCCCATGTTCTGTATTCTGTATTTAAAAAAAAAAACAGACAAATGGACATTTGAGGAATAGTTAGAGACAAAAAATACTGTCCCCTTACCTAGAAAATTGTGTACAAGAAATGCAAGTGATTTGCAAAATTGTAATCTTCAATTATATAATAAACCAAAAAAATGTTAAAACTAGGGGAGGAGAAAGGCTGTAGACTATTGAGCTTCTGACAGTCACCAAGGATGACAGCAAGGCCTCTGGAAGGACAGATTTATAACCAAGGACACAGTAAAAGCAGAGTACCTATTGTAGTGCAGGGCTATAGGTGGTTTCAACATAGCTGTTCACTCAGATGATTGCAGCAATGTGTATATTAGACTCATGATAGAAAACTGGAAGAAAAAAGTGTCCAATTAAAAATACAATATAGAAACCCCAAGTTATAGTTCTTACTCAGAAGCTCACTGCCAGACATAGCAATAGGTGGTGTACTCGCATTAGAAACATGTAAGACAAATGAGAGAAAGAAAGATATTTGGCAATCATATGCATTTTTATATCCCTTTTGATTCAAAGTAGTATCTAGCACTGTATTTTTGTTTGCCACAGGAAACAAATTTGAGGAAATTCACCTCCTTATGTACTTTTTTTTTTTTTAAATGAAGTGCTAATCTAATGTCAGAAGACTTGCGTAGCTTCGGGACACCGAGTCTGCCTGGCATCTTAAATAACCCTTCACCTCTACAGCTACACGCACATACGGTAGATGGCATCAGTGATTTTTGTTCTGAAGCACGGTATGAACATGTGAAATTATTACTATTAAAAGAGGAAAATGAGTCCCCGTGTAACAACAGCAGTGAAATCCCAGCACTGGCAGAGGCATCTGTTGTCTTTGGTCATTGATAGCATTTGTTGAATGCTCATAATTGTTACCTGCTTTGCATTTCTTCCACTACTTTCTTGCCTTTTTAATACTTCTTATATATTAATTCTGCAGGGACAAGGAGACAGCCTTATATATGGTGAATTGTCTCACTCATCCTGATACCATAGGAGACCTAATACCATTTGTCACAGGTCTAACAGCAAACTGAGGTAAGCATTGTCTCTTGGCAACTGCAACCAAACTACCTTAACTGGAGGACGAAGGCTCACTGGAGCAGAGGTGCTTTTCGGCACCAGGGGAAATATTTGAACGCTTCAAGTACTGTCCTAGCTCTTGAAGTCTATTAATCCATGCACCCCAAATGAACTACTTTTAAAGGGTTTGTTTAAATCAGAGCATGGAAGCCTGAGAGGAAAGCCCTCAGCTGCTTTAGATTTCTGAGAAGAATCAATATTGTCATCTTTCTGCTCATCTATAATGTCTGAGATCGACATAAAAAACAAGGAAGCAATCCAATTCTTACATAGTCCATGCTCTATTTAATTTTTGTAGAGCATGGCCCGCTCTTGAGTACCAGGGGAGAGTTCCCTCTCGCGGATAAACAGCACTGTCACAGCCATTGGGAGCAGTGCGGTTCAGGCCTGTGTACGGAACAGAGAATGGTATACCAGAATGGGGGAAGAATTTTGCAGCGAACACGGGGCCATCCAATCTCAGTCATTAGAGCGGAGCCAAGCATTCAAAAATTGCTGATAAAAATCTGTTTTTCACTCCTCACAGGACTGAAAAGGCTGTTTAAATTTAAGTATTTTCTCATTTATGAGTGCATTTGTATCCATTCCCTCTATGCTCCATCTAAAAGACTTTTATTGTAATGAATACAATTGTACAGAAAGAAAAAATTAATTATAAATACGTTTAATATATCTGTAGAGTATCCTACAGTACAATATATAAAATTGTCACAGTTTTTAAAATCAGATGGCTTGGTTCTGGAGTGGAGGGTGAGAGGGAAGAAACATCTCTGCAGCAGTTCTTTAAAAAGCTGCAATACCCCCTCTTTTCTAATTATTTAGTCTTATGGAATAATACAACATAATAACTAGAGAATTATAGTATTAGAGAATAAGAAAACTTTTTAAAGGGATAGCTACGTAAGCTTATTTTATGGTCTGGAGTATTGAAAACAGAGAAGATAACAGAATGAAGTAATTGGAGGTTCAGTATACAGACAATTGGGGCGTGTGTATTTGAACCATTAGTAAGAGACCTAGAGAAATTATGATTGCTGCTGTTATTATTACATATCCAAGCAAAACCAACATTTGTGAAAGAAAATGACTTAATTTTGCCAAAAGTCAATGGACATTCCAGACATGAGGAAACTATGTTTGTGGGTAAAGTAAAAAATGCATCTAATGGAAACAAAATTGATGTTAGAACATCGGGCAAATTACAAAGACAAAGTTGGCTAACTTTTCTTGCTTTCGGAACTGAACTTAGCTAACTCAGTGCCAACAGTAACAGTGACCCCTTTACTTTTCGTCACAGTACAAGTTAGAAAGACCTGGAAGTAAGCTTATCATGAAGCAGCAGTTAATAAAAAGTAACTGAGAGTTAAAGCTGTAATCATGCAGAAACATATTTCAGAAAGGCACAGCGATGCTTCTATTGGTACAACAGCACAACAGATTAGTTTCAATGAAAAAACAGTGAAAAATTAAACATTGTAAGTTATGCTAAAGCTGAATAAAAAATAGTTTGTACCAGCCTCTACTAAGAAAGCGAGCAAAACAAAACCAAGGATTCATCTCAGGTAATGTTTAACTTTTTCTTGGTGCTTAGTACCCCATTCTTTCTTCTCATTCTCTGACCCCATAGCATTCTGCACTCTGCGTCCTTGGTGCAGCATTCCTGTCACTGAAATGTATTGAGAGACCACAAATACAATAGATAATGATAGACTTTCAAGGAGACACAGTGTATCACACGTGTCTATTCATTAGACAATCACAGCCAAAACTGTTAAATTTTCAAATAAAATTCTGACTGATCAGTGCCAGTGTCTTATATTTCTGTGCTTTCACTAGGAGCATTAAGTGAAATGTTACAAATTTATTAAAATACTGCCATTTTGGAAAGACATTTCGAATACCGATGTATAGTAAAAAATTCTTTGGACATTCAAATCATACTAGCTAGAAAAAAACCTCAAATGTCTGGATGAACTAAACAGATCTTGGGTCTCAGTAGTAAAAATATAACTCCTTTAATATAATTCCTACATATCTAATGTTGTATTCAGAAAAAGAAAATGGAACACAGAAGAGGACTTTGGAAAACTCGTAACTACAGGCAATTTCCTAGCTCAGTGTGCAGTTTGTAAGTCATCCACTGCCTCTCCGGTACTTCTCCGAAGCCAGCAAGCCTCACCGGAATGGTGCAATGTTGCAAAACAGTCTTTATTACTATAATTTATGTGCAGCTCAAACTAGTTACACTGCTCTGTCTGCAGCTCTAAAGCAGGTCTCTTATTTTCTTTTCTATAAATTGATAAATTAGAATTACATTACTAGAAAAAGAAGGTAGTTGAAATAAAAGATAGGAATAGATTTTTCCATCTGCAATTTCAGATTTGGAAAAAAAAGCCTAAATTTGTCTGAATTATGCACTTCAATATCTGTAAAGTGATACTGGGCCTAACGTACAGAGTGTACGAATGAAATTCTCTGGGAATAGGGCACCTCTTTCTGATCTTGAAAAAGAATCGAATAAAGAGGGAAAGGAAGATACAATGTCAATGAGATGTTCAGAAACCAAAACAAACTACAGTGTAGAAAAAGTCAGGTTCCGCTACTCATTCTTTGCTAACGGAGCTTAAAATTGTGACATGCTGATGAAAATCAGACTAGTTGTAATTATTATGTATGGGACATCACAAAACCTGCAGCAGGTATCTCTTAGAAAAGCTCTAAATCCTATTTTCAAAATAGAGGTTTGGCCTGGTGCACGCACTGAAAACTAGTATGATTTCTCTCCATAGAGCCTAAGTACCAAAGAACAGATGTGTATTAGCTGCCATTGAGTAATAGGAGCTGCAGGTAAGCAGAAACTTTGTTTTTCCTGGAGGCATTGTGTTGCTACAGCCCATCACTGATGTTAAGGTGGAAATGCATCAGTGTGGGAGGCACTGCATACACAGTGTTACTGACAAGGCACGGTCCTAAACATATAGCAACTCAGTAAAAAACCATACACGTGGCAAAAGTCTAAGTATTCTATAAAAGTGGGCAGACAGAGCCCTGCGGTTGTTCGCAACTTGAATATAAACCACAAACGCGGTAGAAGCTAGCGATTTATACAGCTGCCTTCCCACGGCAAAAAAAGGGCTGCCTGGCATAAAGACTTGTGTGGCCCGGCTCGGCGCCAGGATTTCCGGGGAGAAAAGCCATCTCTGCAACCGACCGCGAGCGGCGCTGCGGCACCTGCCCGGAGGCGGGCGGTGCCCCGAGCGAGAGGGACCCGACCAGAAGCGGAACCAAGGCGCCCGCCCTTACGCTCTGTCTCTGCGGCAGTGGGAGCGCCGTCCGCGGTAGAACGTGGAGCTGCGCCGACCGCGCAGCCGACCATGGGGCGACCGTGCGCCGCGGAGCTTCAAGTCGGTCACCGGCATCGGGCCCGCGGGAGCGCTAGGCTGCGGCGATAGCTCCCGCCCCGCCCCCGGAACGCCGCACACTGCGGGGAAGCCCTCGCTGCGACGACCGCGCATGCGCACTGCGGCCGCACTGCGTCTCCGGTGCCGCCTGGCCCGGCGCCAGGGGAGCCCCGCGCGCCGGCAGCGGGGCTGCCCGGGCGG
>VZRL01005402.1:51695-62970 GCA_013397895.1 Origma solitaria
TCGCACCAGCCATGGATCACTCGGCTGGCAGCTCCGGGCAGCCGAACTCTCTGCTCTGCCGAGCGGCGCGCCGCAGCCCTCCCTGGGGCTCCCGAGGGCCGCTGGAGGGCAGGCCGGCCGTCAGCGCTTCCTCGTTGCGGGTTGCTGTTCGTTTTCGTTAATAGGGTCTAAGTCGCTCTTCCTACGCGCCTCCGAAATTGGTAGGATTCAGTCTAATCTGGGGAGTGCTGCAGAGGCCAGTGACCTTGTCCACTCAGGCTTTTCCTCTGCATAGCCTTTCCAAAAGCGATTGTTCACGTGGGGAAGTGTGGATAGTACTACAATAGGTGGCTGTTTTGTGCTTTAATTGCACTAGAGAAAAACGATTCTTCTGTTTTCTTTCCCCTTAGAAAGAAGGAGCTAAAAATCAGTTGGGGCATACTCGGAGCCCAATATCTGCTGTGGTACGCTGTGTGGCCTGTTGCATTGTGTCCTTTTGTTTTCTGGAAGTGCCACTGGAGACTCTATAAAGCTGGTAAAATGCAACTGTTACAGATATTTCTGCTGTGACTGCGAATTGCTCTTACCGAGCAGCTCATGGGCCTCGACTGAAGAGATGAGACAACACGGAGAAGAGAGAGCTGTAGGCAGAGACTTTGTAGTGAAGAGATATGCGGTCACGGGCCTTTCTTTCCTTTGGCTTTCACTCATAGGTGTCCGGATTTTGTGCATCTGAGCGAGACCTCAGGTAACCCCAAGAAAAATAACTTTATAGACTCTAAACTGGCAGCTGACAGTGAGCTGCAGCAGATGCCCTTGGGAGGGCTGTCCCCTAGCACACACTCACCGCTGTCAGGTTTGACTACAGCTGAGTGCAGTGGCTGAAGGCTGGCTCATGAAGAGTGTCTTTGACTCCTTCTAAACCAAACTGTTAAGTTGGGCTGACCCCTTCTAAAGCAAACTGTGCTCTTAAGTAGGGCTAGTGTATTTGTTGACTTTTTGTTATGAGTGGCTGTTTGTTTCAAATTTTTTCTGTTTGTGGCCCAGTAGACTTTAGAATCCTCAAGAGTTTTGAGTGTAGGTATTTATGAAGAGGCCTCGGTGGTGTGATTCGTGACCTAAACATTCCATGTTTTTACCTGTGTACATTATCTTCATGTAGCCCTAGTAAGTGCAAGTTAAACCTAGAGAAGAGATTGCATGTTTTAAAGTGCACGAAGACTCTAGGATGAAATGTGAGATGTAGCTAAAGAACAAGAACAAGAACTTTTTAAATAGTTAAGGTTTTCTGCTATAATCAAAGAAACTTTGTTTTTAAAAATCAGCCTTGACTGACAGACTAATGATTTTTGGTCTTGACTTGATTAATGGAACTCTCTCTTCTAAATAGCCAAGGCTGATGCCTATACATAATCTCCATCACTTTGTAGGCTTCAATTTGTGACAAATTTTTCAGCACCGTTGTAACAAAACTGATGGTTATGCGGAAGTATTTTCAATGTGTATATTTCACTTCCTTAAATGCAAAAAGCATTATTAAAGTATGCTTCTTTGGCTTTTAAAAATTATTTTATTTTAATTTTTTATTATTATTATTTTTTTAAAATAAGCATATAGGCTTACCCTTTTCATTGGTGAGCTTTTCACACCACTTTTTTATATCTCCAAACACAAATGATGTTACACAATGATACTACCAGTAAATGTTGATAGTTCAAAGTTCTGCTATTCATGCCCTCTGTTATGTTGATCTGAGTAATACAACATGATTTCTGTTATCCCAACTACTATAGGCTTCTTCTATAACAGTACGACTGATGGTCGCTGATAGATCTGTGAACATCAGAGTTGGAGAGATGGGGAGAAAGAATTTTGATTTGATCATTAAAAGGCGCTGAATGCTTTCATCCTTTTGGTAAGATGCAGTTAAAACTTTTAGCAGACCGAGCATTGCTTTTTATGTCGGCGGCTGTTCTTCCGTCTGACCAGGTTAGTTAGGGATGGCTTTAGAAGCTCTTGAAAACATGTCATATTATTAATATCTAAAATCCGTTTATCCTAATTGCTACACTTGTTTGACCGCACAGGTGTGCTTAGCTCTCAGGTTGTCTACCGGAATGTGCCTTGCTCCGCAGCAAGTCACTCGTGCATTCTGATGTGACATTCTGTGAGCTTAGAGTGTGAACCAGAACTGTGTGTCCAGGTTTTCCTGCATTTGCTGGAATTCTAGCTATAGCACCCTTGGGAGGTCTCAAAATACTTTTAAACACACCTTAGTAAAATCTAAACATTAGTCAAAGAAGTATGATTAAGCTATGGAGTGAATGAGTTTAGTTTTGCCATTTTTAATGGTTTTGACTGCATTTTTCTTTGGAATACCTGAAAGAACACTGGAGCATTAGGAAATGAAGGGACAGGCTCGATGATTAAATCTTATTACCAATTTCCTTGAACAAAATGTCAACACTGGTTCTTAGAATACTGTCTGAAAGGCTTCTTTCTAATTAGCTAGAGAACTGGAGTTGGAAACATGACACACAGTTGAAGGAGATGTAGAGCAGCAGCATTTTGTTCTGAAGATACTTGTGATTAAAGGTCTCAGCCATGATTCTTAAATTCTGTTTGTGGAAATAAGCTTGAGAATTATAAGAAACTCCAGAGGCATTCAAGTGAACTGAAAACATCTGTGAGGTATTGAATTTAATGGCAGAAGCTATCTGTACATCTCATGTTTTTCCTAAGGAGGAGGTGTTTTGTGGACAAAATGAGCCACCTGAGGTGTTGTAACCGTAGTTGTGCCACAGATCTCTAGGGTCATAAAACGAAGACATGGTGCTCTTTTTTAAAAAGCACGCCTACATTAAAATACAGTGGTTAATAAGCAAGGAAACACCGACGGTATTTGTTAAAGGAATTGTCATAGTCAAAAGAAGTTCAGTCTCAGGTCTGTTGTCCAAGACAGCCCTGGAATATTCTTCTGGTGATTGTGACCCGCGGCCGATAAATTTAACGATCTAGAAGTCACGTCTTTGCACATTTTATCTAACGTTGTCCAAGTGATTTATTAAGCTGTACCAGATTTTAGCATTCACAATATCTGATGGACGAGTGAATTTTACAATGTCCAGGTGCTGTGTGCAGAGAAAGGGAGAGAGAGATGTGTGTTTAAACTTGCTACTTCATAACTTCATTTGACACCTCTTAAGACTTCTAGTATAGAAAATGGTGAATAATATCACTTCCATGATAACTGCTGAAGTTTGTCAAGCCTCTCCCAGTTTACTCTCTGGTTGAAGAAGCAGAGTCTGTTATGTAGAGCAGCTGATTTGTGTCTTATATCATACATGTATATCTTTTAGTACCATTTGTCATACTGTTACCTTATTTCGAAGGGGTAGAGATCTGCATCATACACCATATTCAAGATGGAGGGGCAATGTGGATTAACTGCAATGTAATTTTTTTCACCTCCTATGCTTTCTATTGTTTTGCAAGTATTTCCAAGTCTCCCATCTGACCCCTGAGCAATGAGCTTTTAAACCTATTAATTATCAAGATCTTGTTTTGGTCATAAGAGTTCTCTGTTACGACAATGTATAGTGTTCAATATTCAATGTACAATGTTCAAGCTTTTTACCTCCATCCTCCATGCGTCTTTGGTTTTTATTTTTTGTGTTATTCACACTGAAATGCATCTGCAGCTTTACTGTTCGTTCCCACAGTATTGTTAGCCCCTGCGGCAACCCTATAGGGGCATTTTTTTAACTACACAGGAGGACACTGCTAGAAATCTCTTGCCTCAGTATTCACCTGACTCCTTCAAATCCTCTTGTAAGTACGGCTTCCTAGGGCTAATCGGCGATCTCCACGTGAATCTACTGGCAGTTTTTACTCGACTGTGAACTGGCCATTTATTCCATTTCTTTTAGTCTTTTAATGAGTTGCTTCTCTAGGGGAGGACTGTTCCTGTTGTCCCATACAACGCAGATTTAGAGTCCTTGAGGCTTTGTACTGAACAGGTTCTGGAAATCCAAATACAGTGCATCAGGTGAATTTTTAATGTCTGTACGTTCACTGATTATTCCAGGTAGTCCAAAGAATTCCAAATAATCTAAAGTTCTAAAGGATTTGCCAGGCATGAGTTTCCTTTGCAAAAACTGTGCTGATGTTTTATCTACATTTACTACTTAGTCATTTATGTGCAAATTCTTCTAGCTAGCTCTACTAGTATGCTTGTACTAGCATACTAGCAAGCCTGGAGTGGATGGGATTAGGATCTGTAGGTCTGGAGCTTTCTGAAAATCTTAATGAGAAATCATGTTATGTATGGTACCATCCAGTCCCCTAGTACAGAGATAGAACACCACAGATACTATGCTTGTTACTTCATTCTCAAGTCAAGCATTTGAAGGGATACCATGTGGTCTAATGAATTCTCTTTATTCATTTTGATGGCTTAATCCCTTCTGTAATCCGTTCTACAGATACTTCAGTTAAAAATATTCTGTAACACCTGTAAAGAAAATTTATGGGACGGAAACCTTTCCGAGGTTGTCTGAAACAAAATGAGTGTGACCATCACTTCTGGTGCCCCCTTAAGGTTTGACCAACAGCTTGCCTTATGAATTCTTGCCTTGTGGTCCCTGATACGGCTGGGAAAGGAGTCACCTGTTCTCCTTCTATCTGCAAGTTGTTTTCCCCAAGCCATATTTCTGGCCTGCCGTACTGCGTTTTAATATGACAGTTTGAAACCGTGTCTCGTTTTCTGCATTTCACCGTAATTTCTGCTTTTTGAGAGTAGCTGTCCTTCCTCTTTGTCAGAGTAATTATTTTGGATTGGTTCTTAGCCTTTTCTCATAAGTAATAAAGCATGATTGCTGATACAACATATTTTAAATGTTTTCCCGTCACTAAGAAATATTTTTACTTTTCAATCTACATGACTATTTAAAGAGGGTTAAAAGCCCCATTGTAGTAGGTATCTGGATTTTGTTGCTCTTGCAAGGATGTTAAACTGTTCTTGTGTTTTAATGAATGCTGTTTATATTTTACTTAGAAAAATACAGAAGTTTGTCTATATAACCAAAACCCGTGCGCTTTCCAATACCTGTTGGCTTTTCTGTGATTCTTAGGTTAAACTTTATTGCCGCTTTTCCTTTTTCTTACTGTAAATTTCTGCATTCTGCTTGCGTGTGGCTTCTAATGAAGGACATACCTCCTGTATAGGGTCCTTCTATTTTAAAAGATTTCTCTAGTTCCTAATGATTCTGAATCCCTCTTCCTTGCACTTTTTTTTACCCCCCAGCCGTAAATGGTCATTCTGTATTTCTGGTCCACTGTTTGGTAGTGAGAGCATGAAAAAGAACCTCAAACAAAACCCAATGAAATAAAATCTGTCAGGGAGACCTTCTCCAAAATATGAAATTGAAGACTAAAGCCTCTCTGATAGGGATGGTTTGTTTGTTCTAATGTACTAAACTTTTTTTCCAGAAACTTTCTCCTTCTTTCCCAACTGTTTGTATCCACGCAAATAAAGACTAACAGAGTCAAACCAGTATTTCCAAAGACACTGCCCACACTCCTCTGTGCTTATCTTATCATCTGTGCTTGTCTGACAAGTCATAACCTTAGGCCCTCATATTGCTAATAATCACATAGCATGTCAGTACAGCCTACCTGTGTCTTCCTTATGCATCCCTGACTTCAGGTGTTAATGCTCAGCGACAAAGCTTTTGCCTTCTGTGAAGAGTCTGCCCCAGCATCGTTCCGTGTCGTCGGGCTTGCGCTTCTGCTATCATAGGACTTTCTTCCTCTTTCACAATACAGGTGTTGCCAGCTGTCACTGAAGGTATCCCGGAACGGTCTCCCAGAGTCCCTTGGCATCACAATCCAGACTTTTTCCGTGTAGACTCTGAACTTCCCACGTCTTGTGCCCCTGGAGCTCCTAATTCAACAGCCAGTGCAAGGGGTTTTTGACCCATTTGACTGATGTGATGTGATGGAGGTAAGAGAACGAATCATAATAACTGTGTATTTCCCCATTGCACAGGTCTTGCATCAAAGCTGTGATAATGGAAGTTTGTGAGCACAGCAAACACGGGTTTTGCCCAAGGTGGATGTGTTTATAAAATACATGTAAAAAAAAACAACAAAAAAGGGCTGGGTTTTTTTGGGGGGTTTGTTGTTGTTGTTTTGGTTTTGTTTTTTAAAAGAGAAATCGGCTTCAGAAGAGAACAAAACTGGCTCTACCCAGAATGAGTACAATGAGATGGAAGAGATATTTAAAACTGAATGCCTCATTTTACTTTTATGTTTCTTGATTTACCAGAGAATGTTGTTCTGCTTAAATAGAATTTAACAGGACATAAATGCATATAGGTTTTCATTAGAAATATCAAACCACACTTTTATTAGCTCTTCTGTCTGAATGAGACAAATGCTCAGAAACAGGAAACACTTCTTTTTCTTAAGCAGGAATACCGAATAGAAAGAACAGTCTTCCAGAGGCTTTTTTTAGGGCTACTCTTTTATGCCTTTTCCGGTAGAGTCTATTGTGTTTGTAATAGAGAAGAAGGAAAGTCACTCAAACGTATGCCATCTGTTCACAGATTGAAAGGCTGGTGACCTGACTTCAGCAACCGGTAGGACAGAAGTGAGAGGGATTTTACCCTTTTCCTCTAGGATGGCAGTAGCTTACGATTGCTTTTGAAAGCAGACATAGCCAAACGGTAGTAGGTGATAGAGTTATACTCAAAGTTCTGTTGCGTAGTCTTTAGAGATTTCTGATAATTTCTCAACTTCAGAGAGCTCGTGCCGGACTTACGTAACTGAGCTCTGTTTGGCTTGATCGGAGACGGCGCCAGTAGGCTTTCGATGCCGTATGCTGCCACCTTGTGGTTAGAAACAAACCAACGTGGATGTTCGTACTAGGAAATAGCCGTATTAGTAATGCTCAGGTAACCTCGTAACTCGAGGTCTAGTTTTGAATATGAAACCAATCACATCAAGTTATGCAGTTTGGATTCCTTTGAATTCCTTTAGGAATCTGAGACTCGCCTGGTTTTTGGCTGGCTTTCTTTGTTTATATGATTTTTTTTCAGAGGAGTGGTACCGGTGGTGGTGGTGCCATCTCCACATTTGCATGTGTTTTTTTTCTTCCTCCTTCCCAGTTCCTCCCTTAACTCACAAGGAGTAGAAAGTAGTTTCATTTTCTAGCTCAGGGTGCCTGGAGACAAGTACTGGAATGCATATCTTTGGAGCATAACATACATCTAAAAGTTTATAACTTCTATTTTTTTCACACTGCTTTTCAGTGTTCATTCCTGCTGTCAGCTGGCAACAGGCAGAAGAGCCAAGAATGCTCTTTGAGGCACTGCGTCAACTCCACACGTCTAGATTTTTGTATGAAGACATACTAGCCGAGCTGCTTCCGGTATCTGGGAAGGCACAAAGCGGCACTAAATTGCTTTCGCAGCACATTGCAGTCTGGGATGCCCATCTATCTTGCGCCATCTATGGGGCTAGATAGGACAGAAAGTGTTCTTATTCTCCCTTTGTCTTCCCATTTGTGTGCACCAGCTGGGTACATCTGAGAGTTGAGACTCTTGTTTAAAGAGTCAAGCCAGACTCTAGTTTAAAGACAACCTTTCTGACCCGCCTTTCTCCACTGGACTTCTTTCAGATGTTGAAAGACACCTGCATAAGGCCAAGTGTTCCAAGAGGCAGGCTGCAGTGAAGATACGCAAGCAGACCTGGTTATCTATGTATTCCGGAGCGTGATGGAAAATTTCTGAATTCCCACACCGTTTCTGACAGGTGATAATCTCAGCCTTGTCCTTCAGACTGCTCTTAGAATCCCAGATAAATTGGGAAAAGAGTGTGCGACTTGAAACTGTGATTGCAAATGTTTTGCCTGTCGTGGGTGACGCTTCTCCGCGCTTTTAGATTACCCCAGACTTGAAAAATGGTATGATCATACCGCATTGGCTACAGCTTCCTGCAGTGCATTTCCAAATGTTCCAGCAAATGTGTGGTGAAAGCTTATCGTGAATGATGTAATCCATTCTGGGGTACAGGTGGACAAATCTGCATAAGGCTCATGCGCCACCTAAACTGGTGAAATTAGTACTACTCTCATTTTAGGATATGAATTTCCTTCATAGCACTTAATTTACCTTGGATTTCTCTGAATTCCTTTTGCTACATGATTTAAATATTTGAGATGGATAAACTAATAAGTAGGTCTGTTTCAGGCAGAATTGCTGCATGGTGGACTATATACGCCTCTACTTATTGTATACTGACAATGCTAAGTCCAATGCCAAGTTCAATTTTAAGTCCAGTTTCTGTGTAGAGAAATTGTGTTCAGAGCCTCAATTTTTAGCTGAAAGCTATGCATTTTAATCCTAGAAAATGGAAAAAATGGGACTTTAAACTTAATTTTTTCCTTGGATTTTCCTGTCTCGCACTGAGATCTAGCAACCCGTGTGTAACATATGCGCATGCTTAGCATGTGGCGGAGAAAATGGGAGAGCATCAGAAACGGTCGTGCCTGTCACCATAGTGGTGAAGGTTCTGTAGGGCCCCTCTGCTGTCAGACGCTCCCCAAGGTCTCTCCTCTAGGCAGAGAGAAAGAGGTTTGCCTGTGGTCATCGTTCTGGGTGAACAACAGTTTTTACCTGGTTATTGGTTTTGCTTCCTTTAATATCATTGCTGCAATATTCCTTCAGACATGGTGCCCTGCACCAGCACTTACAGCTCTTGTGCTGGGTAGTGAATAATTAAAATCAATGCAAATAAATGATTTTTGTAATTTATATCAGTATATTTAATTTGCTGTTCTTAATCCCACAAAACAGGGTCGTACAAAGGTTCAAACGCACAGGTCTTCTCCCACGAAACCCAACTGAACTGACTGAGGTAACACACAGGTGATGCACTGTGGATCTTCTGTGCTCTTATTAAGCCTTGCCAGAGCCTTTCAATTAGGTCAAGTGGCGTTTGCAACTGCCTCCAGGACAGGAGGGTGGAAATGTTTCCTACCCGTGGAAAAGAGCCACCGTTCGCAGCCAGGCACCCGTGGCCAAACGTAGGATTCCACCTCTTGAAATTGCGAACGTCACGGAATTTCTCCCAGACGGAACCTGCCAGGAACTAGGGCTCTGGCTGGTGTTGTGCTCCCGGGACCCTCCTCCATACCACCTCCAAGACTCTAGGGTGGAAATTATTTCCTACCTGTTAAAATGAGACACCGTTCACATCCGGGTTCTGTTTTGGGATGACTCACCGGCAGGAAGAGGGAGAGAGAACACACTCCTGCCCTAGTCAGTGAAACCTTTCCAGGTAAGAGATCTCAGGGAGTCCTATTTCATATGGCAAATAAGAAAAATAGATCTATGACATCCTCCCACTAAATTCTAAACAAATGAGCAATGAAGCTACTGACATTTAAACCCAGGAGCTCTCCCCAGGCCTTGAGAAGGATCCCCTGAGACTCCAGCGTCTCGAGCTATTGCTAAGTACAGAACCTAAGAGGAGAGAGGCTTCCGAACTTCCTTCGGGCCCGGCTTCCTCTGCTTGGTGACAACAAGGCAGAAAAGAGGGCAAGAACTTTGACATGGGTTTTAATTTTTAGGGAAGGACATTTATCCAGGTGTCCACAGTGTATCCCAGCACAAGAAGTCCCTTTTTTGAGCATAACTTTCAGGAAAAAATAATTTTTCACTTGTTGGCCCTTATGTAGCTTAAGCGTGTTCCGCAATTACGAAACACAGGCTAAAACCACCTTTTCCACAAATCTTCAAAACATTTTATGGCTTGCGCTAAACCCTTTCAGTAACTGTATGACCAGACATTTATTCCCAATTCGCACTACACGGTGCCTTATGAATACTCCTACCACAGTCAAGGAGATTACTTAAATACATAGTAAGAACAAAGCGTATCGGGAAAAAAAAAAGAGAATTTGAAAAAGCACCCACCCACGGACCATCGTATGGCTGCAGCAACCGTGTCAGTCACTGCCAGGCCTCTAACAGGTGCTGGCTAAAGAGAAAACTACTTCCACGGTATAAAAGCTTTCCTCAAAAGAGTCAAAATCAAGCTTAGAAACACTGTGCAAACAGGTGCTTTGACTTCCTAAAGGAACACAAACACATTTTATAATTTTACGTATTTTAAAGGCCTATGTATAGGCCTCATGGTTCTCTCTCACGCATCTCATTTTAGTGTCCTCCAACCAAAAAAAAGGGGGGCAAGAATTTAAGGGAACTCTCATGCATTTTTCATTTGAAACAAGTAAAAATAACTTTGCAATGCAAGACCCCTTGCTCTAAATATTACTCATTTTATTCCAAGACAAATCAATACAGAGTCTCGAGGTAGGTTAAAAATACGGGGACAAAATAAAGCTAAGGATCCAAAAGCCATCAAAAATCATACAACATGAGGTAAAACCAAATTATGATATAACATTTAAGAATACAGTATTTATTATTATGCAACACAGAGAATTAGCTCATCAATGAGTTATCATGTATTCAAAACAGGGTTGTTGAGGACCGAAGAAATAAGACGTTGTTGGAAGCAATTATGACAAAATTTAGTGGACATGAAATATACATCCATAATGAAATATAACTAAATGCATAAAATTTTCTCTCAACTGATGAAGGTAAGAAAACATCTCATTTTCTCTTCTCCTTTAAATCAGAAGCCTCTCCCTTAGCAAATAGGGAAACAGAACAGTTCCTTCTTTACATTCTACAAATAAATGCCTCTAACAGTGTCAGGTTGGCCACCTTTCTACACTGAAGTTATCAAAACACATCGACTTACAGAGGACAGCCACGGCTCCAGACTCAAACGTGAGACGTTCTTCTCCGTTCCCAGTTTCCACGATCACGCTGAGGGGAAGCGGATCTGGCTCATGACGGACACGGTATCCTTTATCGAAAACCATTTCGCCTCCATCACAGGCAGCCCTGTCCAACATGAGATGAGGTCAGTGAAACCTCCCCGTGCTTCCAGGCACCTCCCGCAAAGCAGGTTTGACCCGCGTCCTTTCCTAGGGATTTTACATGTTTGACAAAAACAAATGGCAAAAACTCCCGCTCCCTCTTTCTACCTCGTGAGACTTACTTTATCTATGTTCCAAAACAAATATAGGGATTATCTAAAGATGACATAACAATGTTCCAGAACCAAAACTACCCAGAGAAACATCTTTCAAAATACTGACTTTTTTAAAAGCTTCTTTGAGACAGCTAGGATTTTACAGAATCCTGGACTGGCCTGT
>VZRL01005409.1:0-78383 GCA_013397895.1 Origma solitaria
GCAGGGAGGGAGGGAAGGAGGGACGAGCCCGCCCCGCCGCCCAGGAAGCGCCGCTATATTTGGCCAGCGGCACCTCCTCCGCCCGCCTGACATCATGGCCGGGGAGGGGACGGCGACCCCGCCTCAGGAGCCGCGCGGGGCGGTGGGACCTCCGTCAGGGGCGGTGAGTGCCTGCAGCGGGAGAAGGGAAAGGCGAGGGGACACCTCAAGGGGCTGCAGCTCCTCCCGAGGGGCAGCTCCGATCTCTGCTCTGGGACAGGGACAGGGACAGCACCCAGGGAACGGCTGAAGCTGGGCCAGGGCAGCTCAGGCTGGAGATCAGGGAAAGGTTCTTCCCCAGAGGGTGCTGGGCACTGCCCAGGCTCCCCAGGGAATGGGCACGGCCCCGAGGCTGCCACAGCTCCAGGAGCGTTTGGACAGCACTGCCAGGGATGCACAGGGTGGCATTGTTGGGTGTCTGTGCAGGGCCAGGAGCTGCTCTGGATGATCCTGGTGGGACCCTTCCATCTCGGGATACTCTCTGATTCCACCATTCTACCTGAGGTGAACATTCAGCCATCAGCCGTCACACATAGCTGCCAGGGGAGGCCCAGGGGTCGCTCCCTCCAGGCTCCTGTCAGGAAGCAGACGTGCAACCTGAAAAAAGATCAGTCATTTTGACACAAAACTGCAGCCTGCCTTTGACAGATCAGGTGAAAGGTTTCACACACGGTTTGTTTTCCACAGCTGGGCGCTCTGTTGGCAGCAGGGCAGCGGGTGAGTGCAGCCATGTCCCTCTGCTCATGGGGTGCACACAGTCATGAAGGTCGGGCTGTCGGGTTTTGGACAGACAGCTCTGAAGGACTGACACCAACACCGCTGGCTTTGTCCCCTGAGCAGGTCACTGCTCACCACCATTGTCCCAGAGCAGGCAACAGCCACTCCCAGAGTCACTGGAGGCAGCAGCGCCATGAGGCAGAGATGGGTGTTCAGATACCTCCTCGTGCCCAGTGT
Organism: Origma solitaria; assembly: GCA_013397895.1. NCBI lineage: Eukaryota > Metazoa > Chordata > Aves > Passeriformes > Acanthizidae > Origma > Origma solitaria. The sequence goes on from VZRL01005409.1 coordinate 994, forward strand.
CACCTGCCAGAGCAAACACCTGCCTCGAGGTCACTGAATGCTTGAAAACAAACCCAGCACAAGGAGCTGACTGACTGCTAAGTCAGCCCAGCCTCAGGGGATTTTCAGTTCATGCAGTCACAGAACTGCTTGGGTTGGAAGGAACTTTCATAGATTGTTTACTTCACCCCCTGCCATGGGCAGGGACACTTGCCACTGTCCCAGGTTGTTCCTTGTGCAACCTGGCTTTGGACACTTCCAGGGATGGGGCAGTCACAGCTTCTCTGAGTAACCTATGCCAGGGCCTCACCACCCTCATAACAGAAAATTTCTTCCTATTACACAATCTAAATCTCTTCCTTTGCCTCTTATCCTGTCACTACAGGCCCTGATAAAAAGTGTCCCACCATCTTCCTTATAAGCCTCCTTTATAGATTGAAACACTGCAAGAAGGTCTCCCCAGAGCCTTCTCCATCTGAACAATCCTAACTCCTCCAGCCTTACTTCACAGCAGAGGGGTTCCAGCCCCCAGATCAATTTCATGGGTGTAGGTTTTGATCCCTAGGAGGGTTTGAAAAAGTGCTTTTCTGTGGGAAAGTATTTTATTTCTAGATTTTAGATTTTATAAATCTACTTTCAGGGCACTTGAGTGAATGGGGCAGCAAGTTCTTACATATTATTCACTTGGATTGTCCCTCTGACTCCATAGGTGGGTGCATGAATCCCAGAAATTCAGACCCACTCATTCAACAGTACTGGACAGAGGGGTAAAAGTTTTATCGATAATTAAAGTTCCTACAGGCTTTGTGAAAAGAGGCAGCTGAAGGAGGGAGTGACAGGCCCACCTTGTCTTGTCTATACCTGAGGCAGGGCTGTAGCATAAGCTCATGTTTCATTGTCCTTCAGAGACCCTGTAGAAAAGACCAAAACCTGGGGAAAAGCTTCAGTGCTTTCTCTCCACAGATTCTGAAGTAAAATCTGCAAGAAATTATAAGAGGATTTGAACAAATTAAGTTTGTTTGGTCTACTAGTCTACCCATTGAAAAATAAAGCAATATCTGTAGAGAGAGGAAAAAAGATGAAGAAGGTACCCAACTCCCCAGGTTTGTGTGGACAGAAGAAGCAGGATACAAATACTTCACCAAGCAGAATTTTATCATAATCTGAGGAATTCACTATGAATAACAAATTTTTAGAGCTGTATCTTTGCTGAGACCCAAGCTGTGAGCAGAAAAAGTGCCATGTGTGCACAATGAAGACATGGAAATACTTAAAAAATAAGGTCAGCCTGTGCTCCCCCCCTGCTTTTTCCCAGTATGTAAACTAGATGGGGGAAATGTTCTTTATTTCTATGTTTAGATATTTTGCCAGTTGAGGCAAATGCTATTCCTTAAAAATACAACTCACCCTCCAAACTGGCAGGCAGGTCTACTCTATCCCTGACGCAATTCCCACCAGATCTACCTGAAAACACCCCAAAGTTGCTCACAGTGACATTTTTAATGTACAAAACAAAACCCAAACTCAATGCATTGGATTTTTTCCCCCAGAAGATGACTCCCATTAAACCTCTACTGATGACTATCCCCCCACCCTGGTTTTTGTTGCACAGTCATGTCACCAAAGAGTTCCTGCAACAGAAAAGGAGACAAAATCCATCTGTTTTGAAGGAGCAACTTAAAAACATCTGTAGAGAACTGGAGCCATGCAAGCAGTTACAGTCTGCATGCAGCTGTCCCCAGGGCTATCAATTCCCAGAATTAAAAAGTATCCAGATGGATACCTCCATCTTCATCCCATGCGCAGGCTGCTCCATCTTCATCCCATGCTCAGGCTGCTCTTACTGGTGCCTCTTGGAGCTCCCTCAAACTCTCCCTTGCCCATTCCCCAGCAAGGTCCCTCTTTGAGGCTGGGGAGGGTCCAGCCTGGAGCAGGGCTCACTCTGAAGGCACATTGGCCCAATGGGTTTTGGACACCTCCGAGGATGGAATTCAGACAATGTTCTGGTCCGTGTTCCAGGGCTGCACCACTCCCACCGGGAAAGATGTCCATAGATCACTGGGAATTTCCCATGTTCTGGGTGCCCTGGAGAATTGCCCGGCTCCATCGCTCCACAGCACCCCGGAGCCCTCACCCATGTCCCTGCAGGTTCCCCTCTTGCTCTCTGCTTCTTCCCTGCCTTCCTTTAGGGTTTCTTCCCTACCTTTGGGTTTCTCCCAGGTATTTAGGGTTCTGGGCTACCCCAGAAGAGGAGATATGGGTCCCCAGCTCATTACAGCCAGAGATGCCTTTGCTTCATGCTAGGAAAAAAGTCAGGCGAGCCAGGCAGACAGTTCCCATGGCTTCTCCATGGCAACAGGGCCTCCCAGACAGATGCACACAGGCAAACGGGCCGAGGGGGCCGGGAGCATCACAGCCCCTCCACCCGAGCCCCAAACCTCCACTCATGGGGCTCTCATGGGACCTTACCCCAAAACAGCTTCCAAAATAATCACAGCTGGCCAGAGGAATGTTTCCTCTTTCCACTGGTGAAGGTGCACTGCCCTGAAGCCCAAGCCAGGCAAAATCCATCTCCACCAGTGATGGGTTTTGTCCAGAGAAATGTATCACACTTGAAAATCTGTTGTCTCAGCATCCTGTCACATCAAACAGCACATCTCTGGATGGAAAACCCAGAACCTCAAACCTGATTAGGTCTAGATCTTAGATCAGATTCTGATACTCAGACTTGAAGGAACCAGTCTTTTTATGTTTGGAAAAGCCATTTTTGTCTAAACGAGCAAAAAATGTGTATCCTGACAATTTAAATGCAAAAAAGGGAGAAATAAGGCAAGCCAAAACCAGTCACAGCAGCAACCTGCAAAAGGGAGAGGCAAACAATAATAAATACTTCTTCAAGCACGTCAAGCTGGAGAGTCAGAAGTTGGCTATGGTGCAAGAGAAGCACTCATAGGAGATAAGGTCAGAACAGAAAAACAATGAATATTTTGCATCTGTAGTCAGTGAGGAAAAGCTTGGAGACATTCCTGTGCCAAAAGTCATCTTTATATGGATGTGGCATTGGATTTGGCTCATGTTCAAGTGTCAGCAGAAGAAGCTGAGGAATAAATAGCCAAGCTAGAGAGTGCAAAGGCACCAGGCTGAGATGGTTCACCTAAGTGCTCAGTAGGAGCTCAGAGGTGAAACAGTTTACTTACTTAATTGTAGCATGTAATCACTGTGTGTAACAGCCTCAGTGTCTGAGAGCTTCAAGGTGACAGATGCAAAGGGTTTGGGGTTAAGACAGACCCTGAAGTCTGAGGTTCTCTCCTGGGCAAAGTGGAATTGTCACTAAGAATCCCATTAGTGCAGAGTTGGATACGTCTGAAATACTGTGAAGAAAAGAAAGTTGATTTTCCTGGAAAAAAAAGGAATGCTCCATAAACCTATTAGAGTTCTTCAGAGGGGTCGATAGGCCTGTGGTATAGTCTGCCTGGATTTCCAAAAGGTCTGTCACACGAGTTTCTTACAGGAATGCAGCTACCATGGGATTAACAGAAAAAGCTTGGAATAGATGAATACCTGGTTAAAGGATTCTCAAAGAGCAGCTCTCAATAGGCAGGCTCCTGAATGGAGGGAGGACAGGAATGGAGCCTCACAGGGACCTGGGCAGGGCTCTGCTCACTTCAGTGTATTCAGAAATAATCTTGAAAATGAATTGGAACAAAAAGGAGTTACAAAGCTTGCTGCTGATGTTAAGGCATTCAGAGTCATAAATATATGAGACAATGTGAAGAGGTATACAAGGACCTCATGATAGTGAATACCTAAGCGACTCAGGACATCCAAAAGAGATAATTACAAAGATAAAAACACAGAAGAAATACAATCCCACCTCCTCAAACACTGGGCACTGCACTGATCCTTATCCTCACAAACAGCCTGTTTTTCTTCCAGCTTCAGCTGAATATCATCCTGCACACCCCAGCTGCATTTGTGCCTCATGCTGGCCCCTGGCTTTAGTGGGACTATAAACCTGGGAGGAGAAGGGAAGGGACTCAGCATTGTGTAAGCATAAAACCAGGATAAAGCAGGGTGTTTAATGGCCCATGTGAGATGACTGCAGTTCCTGTGGTCCAAACTGAGACCAGGATTGTTTGTGGTCCATGCAGAGAACACAGTCAGTCACTCAGGTCATGGGAAGGGCAGAGTACCAGGGGCAGCAGTGCCAAGGGAGGTGTGGGACCCCTGCTATGGGCATTTCCCAGGGCTACACATCACCACAGCTTAAGCCAAGGTGCAGGTGCCTCCCCAGGCACACGATGTGCTCAGAACACAGAAGTGGCACAGACGGGACAGGGCAGGGATGTTTTTAGCCCCCTGCTCCCATTTCTCTGCACAAAACTGGCCCAAGTGTGTTGGTACTGGAGGCAGAAAGCACCAGGCTGAAAAGAGAGGACAAACTGGTGTGCCTACTGTCCTTAAATACTGTGCCCCAGTTGAGCTCTTCTGACAAGCCACAGCAGCCCTGAGAGCTGGTGATAAACCCACAGCACTGAGGCAGCTGGAGGAGATGATGGGGTTTAGTCACACAGCACCATTTGGAAAGAGTTTTAGGACAATGGTTATGGCCAAGTGCCTGCGAAGCTCAAGGTCTCCTGAGTGCCAGAAGGTCACTGAATTATCACCTCTCCACCTTCCTGCTTGGTCAGTTTAGTCACTTCAAGATGTTGCTGTTAAATTCATCAAGCACAAACTTCACTCTAATGAGGCACTGTAAGAAAATAAATTTCCCAACACTGATATAATTAAAATTAGGCCGTATATCACTGAAGCAATACCAATAGCTAGCAAGTTGGAGTTTGCCAAGAATTACGGTTTTGCTCTGAGTGGATTCATTTGAGCAGAGCTGTTCTTACATGGCCAAGCACTTGGCATCAGGAAAGAGGAGCTTGGTTAAACCCAGTCCCAAAGGTGGTCCCGATCCCTGGGTGAACAGTTCCAAACCAGGGTATTCAGACCCCATGCTGGCCAGCTCACCCCCAGCTATTTTTAGTAAAAGACCTAATCAGTAATTGCCAGAGCTGGGTACAGCCTTTCAGCCCTGCCTTCTGCTAACTGACATGTCCCAGCCCCGATGTGCTCCTGAGGGCAGCACGGCTGGGAGGGGAACTCAGCCCCCTGAGACCCTGACCACGGCGGGGTCTCAAAGAACAAACGCTCTCCTCCATCCTCCTCAGTCACTGCATTTTCCCAACTTTTCTAATTTTGCCAGCATTATGAAGAGGTCGAATACCATTTTATATTATCTGTCTGCTGCCGCACAAGGCAGCAAGGTCCTGGCAGAGCAAGTCAGAGCAGCCCTCTGGGACTGGAGATTTGGAAGGGAGGCTCTGTGCACTGCTGTGGGTGGAGGACAGGCAAAAGCAGAGCTTTTTATCCCAAATTTGGAAAAAAACATTGAAAAAGGTCTTGGGGGCTTACTTCCCACGCATAATCATAGTCTGGGAGGATTTGAGGGCAGGTGCACTCTCCTGGGATGAGAGCAGCACCTGTCTCTGGCAGAGCGTGGCTGGGAGGGCACAACACACCCGCTGGCCATGAGGGAGTTTTTCCCAGGCCCAGGCACCTGTGTGTGCCTCAAATCCCAGCCCCAGAGCCACTTCCTCAGCCTCCCCTGACCTCCCAGGCTGGACCAGCAATGACTCAGAGCAGGAGCAGTTCCAAACTCGGTCAATGGCAGCAGCCTGACTTCCCACTGGGAGACTCCCCAGGTAGCACTGGGTCTGTCTGGCTCTGCAAGCACAACCTGAGCAGACTTCATGTGTTGTTTAGAAAGGTGAGAAAGTGGTGAGACTGTGAGGTCTATTTTGCCACCTCTTCGCAGGACTGGAGCCTCAGCAGCTTTCTCTGAGCAGACATTTGAGGTGGGGAGGACAGGCTTCAGCTTGGCACTGTCATGCAACAGCATCTGGCTGGGCACTGCCTCTCCCTGCCCCCTGCACTGCAGCACCAGCACTGGCACGGCACGACCCCGGTGGGAGGCATCACACTACTTAAAGAAAATTATGTTGCTGGCCTTTTCATTATGTTGCCCAGCAAATGTTCCCATGAAATATAGGCCTCATTATCTACCCACGTTCAGATTACTCTAAGATGCAATTTCCTTCTACTCTGTGGAGTTTGCTCTCCTTCTGTGGATCTCATGATTGAAATACACTCAATTAGTTATTACTCTGCTGGCTGAAGTCTTGAGCTGTCTTCCTGACAGGCCTGCTCCATCTGGGTCTTGCTGACCTTACAACAGGCAGGTGACACTGGGTCACAGGCAAGTCACAAAGATGCCTCAGTACTCAGCCATGCCTGTTATTTACTAGATTTGTATCAAAAATAGAAACTGGTCAGGACAGAGGGCTTGAAATGTGAAGTATCAGCATCACAGAATCATTAAGGTTGGAAAAGGCCTCTAAGATCAGCAAGCTCAACAATTCTCCCAGCACTGCCAAGGCCAGGCTGCCACCAAATCATGTCCCCAGGTGCCACGTCTACACATCTCTTAAACCCCTCCTGGGGCTGGTGACTCCATCACTGCCCTGGGCACACTACTGAACAAAGACAAGAAACAGCCTCAGCATGGGTGGTTGCTATGGTTGGTGTCCATCCCACCCCTGGGATCCTTCCAAAAGCATGATCCTAAAATCCGTGTGAGGGGACTGCCCAGGAGAGGAAGATTCTGGGTGAGACACCATGTTTCTGAGTCAGGAGAGCTGACAAGAGAGTGAACATTTCAAGAGCAGCATAATATTATATACCACTTTTTTCTTTAAAATGATCCAGCAGGTGAAGAGAAACAAAAGCAAGGAGCATCAGCTGTAGCAGGAAGGAGGATTTGAGCAAGGGTGGTAATGTCATTTCATTCCTATTGACTGCATCAAACTGACATAAGCCAGTACCTCAGAGTAAACTAAAATAAATAATAAAACCAATTAATATAACAAAGGAAACAACGACGTGGATATGCCATATCGGGCAAAGATTCCTTAACTCCTCCACAGAGTTGTAGAAGCCCTGGTGTCGAGGCTCTCTGGAGGTCTTTGCTGGCAGTCTGGCACAGCAATTTCTTTTGCTTATACTGACACACTTGCTTGACATTGATCCCTCCCAGGGTGACCTCTTCCCACACTTGACCACCCTCCTGGTGAAGGGAAACTAATTTTGTACCTACCAGAGACATGTTTTACTCCTAGGGATTCCAGGGACTGCTCAGCAGCTGTAGAGGTGCAGGACCTGGCCCTTACAATGGAAGTTCCTCAAGGTCGGGACTCCAGAAACAGCTCCAGGAACAGATTGGGTGGTAATTGATTGCTCAATGATTCAGTGATTACTCAGTTTTTGCTCCATCCACATCTCAGTATTTCATTGTTTGGCAAAATATCAACCTGACTTTGTCCTGACATTGGCACCACGCAGCAGAAGAAGAGATGAAGTTTGAAGTGACTGTGTCATATCTAAGATGGAAGAAAAAAATGTTGTGATTATGGGAAAGTTTGTGTAACTCCCTGGAAACACCTCACTCCCAAAACTCTGCACCACGTCCAACCCTCACTGGGTCTAAAAGTTCTGAGTGTAGAAATGAAGCCATTGAAATGACACACCTGCTGGCAGAAGGGCTCAGATTATCTGTATCAGCAGACAATGGAACTACAGATCTTACCTGTCTGGACTTCTGTAAGACCTTTCACACAGCCCCCCAATCTCCTTCTCTCTTAATTGGAGAGAGATGGACTTAATGGATTGACTGCTTGGTGGATGAGGGATTGGAGGGATGGTCACAACCAGAGCGCAGTGGTCAGTGGCTCAATGTTCAGATGGAGATCAGTGACAAGTGCTGTCCCTCAGGGGTCTGTATGGGGCCAGTACTGTGAAATACCTCCATCGGTGACACAGATAGTGGGATCGAGGGGGCTTCAGCAGGTGTAGTGTCACCCACCAAGTGGTGCGGTTCACACAGCTGAGGGAAGCTGGAAGAGCTTCTGAGGGCACACCCGAAGAGCTGGAAATGCAGCTCCCACCGGAGCCCAGGGCACGGCAGGAACAGCTCCCTCCAACACAATGCTTCTGCCCATCACGAGGCTGCACGAGGGAGCAGCAGTTGGGCACATGGGGACTGATCCCTCACTGAGCAGAGCGAGGAGCAGGGAGAGAGCAGGGAGAAATATTCAGGGAGGGTGAGTCAGAAAGCTCAGCTGGAGGATGAGGAAGGATGCACACACATTCAGGGCAATCAGCAGCTCCTGGCCCTGGTGAGGGTGTAGCAAAATAGGTGCCATCTGCTTCAGCTGGAGCATCACACAAAGGCACAGGCAGTAAAGAGTCTCTAGCTCAGACCCTGTTGGCAAGGAGAACAAATTCCACAATTGCTACCAAAATAGCCCAAGGCACAGGAGAGGAGCAGCCACAGCGTGCATGCAGGTTTTCTGTTCCGCTATCCCTGCCCCTGCCCCACTTCCAAGCTGTCCTGTGGAGAGGAAGAAGAGCAGCCCCCGAAAGGTTTGTAGGGATTGAAAGCAGAGCTGAGTGGGATTTGGCAGAGGGCTCAAGATGGGCAGCAGCTCAATCCATCACCATTCTGCAGGAAAGGACCTGGATGCTGCTGTAAATCTGCAGCAGAACCAGAGTCAAAAGTGCTGTGCTTGTGCAGAACAGGAGAATGTCAGGGCACAAGAATAACACAGTAATGGTTCCATCCTCTGTGGCTGTGCAGGGCTGGGACATCCCCAGCCTGGCATGCTTCAGGGGAGATGTGGAGTGGTTGGAGAGGGCTCAGAGGGAGCACCAGGAGGGGTTGGATGGTGTGAGAGTGCAACCTGTGAGCAAAGGCTGGAATTAAAGACCATGGGGAAGCCACAGCAACACACCCTGGTTATGTACAAGGCTGAAGGCAGGACAGGGCAGGGAGCAACGGGGTGGGGAAATTAAGTTTCCACCTGAAGAAAAGCTTTGTAAGGATTGTGAAGCAGTGGAACAGTCTTCCAGGGAGATCAATGATGCTCTGGAGTGGGGAGAGCAGTGCAGGTGTGACCAGATGGAGCAGAGCCTCCCTTGGGCACCAGGTCAGATGGGATGGGCTTGGCACCGCTGCTCCTGCCCAGGACGTGCCACAGAGTCACCCAGCCCTCCATGGCCTGATAGGGCTTGTTGGGCTCTTCATCGCCATGGAACCAGCAGCTTCACAAAGCTCATGGAGATGGTGACAATTCTGAGAACTCAAGGGGAAAAAACCTTCTGCGGAGTGGGAAATCAGCAGTTCTCTGAGTTGAGCTTGCAACAGGGCAGAAAAGCTGATACTGCAGAGTCAAGAAAATGTAACTTTGGCTGAAAGCCCATTCTGTAAGTTGGTAATCCTGAAAACAGCCATTGGAAGCAAAATGACACTAGATATGAAGAAAGGAATACTGATCAACATGCAGCAACCATCACAACAGGCTATGGAGCAGAGATATCGATAGAGGAGGATAAACGGACAGAGGAAAATCTATGTCTGGCAAAGCCACAACCAGTAAAGAGTTGTTCACTAAATACATTAGAAACAAAAGAAACATTAATGATGTTGTAGACTCATTTCATAGACTTAGAGAAGCATAAAAGGGTCTTGGGCAGAAGCAACCTCAGGTGTCTCCAGTCCAACATCTTGCTTGGAGCAGGACTGATACCCAAGTGACACTGCCTTGCTCAGGGATCACCCAGGTGAATTTTGAAAATTCCAAACATGGAGAGGCCCAGCATTCCTAGATGAGGAGGTTTGGCAGCAGCAAGGCCCTCAGTGGGTCCTTTCTGCTTTTGGAAAGGATGGGAATGTCAGACACGAGGATGATGAAATTGTGTGTGGTCTAATAACAACCCAGAGCATATCTCGGGTGCCATCTGTGGGGTTTTTAAAGCAGCAGATCTGTGTGATCTGCACCTGAGGGCCCTCGAGCAGTGCACTGAGCAGAGCTGAGAGTCTGGAAGCCTGGGAGATGCCAGGTTTGGCAGGATGCTCACAGGGGGCTCGGCTGCCCTGGTTAACAGCTGCTTGGGCCAGCACGACACATCCAGGTTGAAAAATGGAGAGGACACAGAGGATTCAATTAATATAGAATTCAGGGATTAAAAATACACCCATCAGCGTGTCTTGTCAAATGAGCCTCAGTTCATCCTTTGAGAAAATTACAAGTTTGTAGATAAAGGTTACCACATAGCCATTATTTGCTTAGCTTTTGGCAACGTGTTTGACTTAATATCCTATGACACCCTAATTACAAATTTAGTGCTATACAATCCCAATAAAGCCCACATTAAATGGATGGAGAGCTGCAAACCCAGTTCCAAAACAAGTGAACAGAGATGATTTAGAGGGATTCTGCCAGAGTTGGTCCCAGCCTGACACTAATCAATGTTTTCATCATTGATTGAGAAATGAGCACAAAACACAGCTGATAAATTATACAGCTGCTGGGAGCAGAAGGACTGGCAGTGAATAATTATGACAGAGAAGTTCTACAGAGCGACTGGGATCTTTTCTGTGCACAACCCATTTTCACTTGGCAGTGTTAAAATAGGCCAGCTTTCAAACAGGAACGGAGGAAAGGTTTCATCCAAAAGAGTTGGGAGGAAACATTTCATCCAAAAAAAGGATGGGAGGAAAGGTTTCATCAAAAAAAGATGGGATGCAAAGGATCTAGACATCATCAGGGGAAAGTAAGTCGGAGCAGCCGCTTTTGCATCACTCCAGCACCACAGCTGAGACTGGAGGCAGAGGATGAGGAAAGCAGGACAGTCCTGCAGTGCAAGGAATGGTGGGCAGAGGACACCAGAGGTGGCTCCAGGGGACAGCTGAAGTACCAAAGGAGTCAGACAAGGCCCCAGAGAGGAGATGGAGAAAGTCCCCGAGCTGCACACACCCATGGAGGGGTCATGGGACTGGGGACAGGCTCCTGCTTGAGCCTACTGTCACCTCCACCTTAGAGCAGCACAGGTACCTGTCCATGCTTGTCCCTGCATCACCACATGTCCTCATCCTCTTGGTGGCCTCCAAAAGCACAACACTAAAAGAAAAACATTCACTTTCCCAAGAGAAAAAAAAAATGCTTTGCTGAGCTCTTGCATCAGGCTGGGGTTCCATCCCTCCCCTCGACATTATTTTCTGCCAGTGATTGTTAACGTAGAATGAAGGGAAGCTGAGGAGGTTTTCTGGGGGGCAGATGAGGAGGCTGGAAATGAGACATCCCAGGCTCACAGGAGGGTCTGTGCAGGGAGCAGGGGCCCAACTGCCAGGTGACCTGCCATGATTTATGCACCACTAGCAGAGACACATTTTCTCATGTAGATTCTGCACTTGCAGCCCCAGAGGGGCTTTTCCATCTCCTGCTCCTAAAGCAGCCCAGCTCCAGCAGCCCAAGGGCCCTGGTGACCCTCTGATGGCCACAGTCCGACCCGGCGAGGCCGTGGCCCCTCGCAGCTGCTGGGGAAGCGCTCGGCTCTGTGGTATTTTTAGCTCTGCCCACGCCATCGCTCGAGTTCATGGCGTGACCTACTTTGCGAAGGCAGAGCACTCACCCCGCTGGGTCCCCACGTGCTGGGGAAGATGCTGCCAGCCCCAGGAACAGCCCCCCCAGGGCACCCTGTCCCCAGCACGTGGTGCTTTGCTTTCCTGTGGATCTGCACAGAACCCAGGGGCAGATTCTGGGGAGGAGGAGGAGGGTCCTGTGGGAGCCAGGGCTGTCTGCAGCAGGGACATGTGCAGGGCTCTCAGGTGGGTGCTGCTCTGCAGGGACTCAGCAGCCTTTTGGCAGGGCTCTGCGTTTCCACTTTTGCCTCGCCTTGGATAAAATCAGCAGCTCCCAGACTGGCACGGACACAGCCTGGATTTGGGTCCCCAAGGGAGTTATCCTCAACAATTTAGCTTCCCAGTGGGCCAAAATGTGTAGGCAGCCCAGCTGGGCCTTATGGAACCTGCAACTTGACTCTGGTGATCATAAAATCACAGACTGGGTTGAGAGGTACCTTAAATCTCACCTCATTGCCGTGGGCAGGGACACTTCCCACTGCTCCAAGCCCTGTCCCACCTGGCCTTGAGCACTCCCACTGATGGGGAGTGGAGTGGCTCTGATGTGTGGTCCATGCCCAGGGTTTGGTGTCCACTTTGCCCACGGCTCCATCAGGGACCAGGCTCATTCCCAGTGTCGCTGAGCAGCTGATGAATCTTTCCTGCCCTTCCCTGTTGGGCACTTGGAAAACCTCTTTCCTGACACATTGGAAATCCTCTTTCCTGACACTTGGAAAACCTCTTTCCTGACACATTGGAAATCCTCTTTCCTGACACTTGGAAAACCTCTTTCCTGACACTTGGAGTACATGGCAAGGTCCACTTCTTGCAGAAGAACTCCATAAAGAGACACACTCACCGCAACAACCCCTCAAAGTTCAGCTCACCCCTCTGCTTTCAGGACCAAAATCTCCTTCAGCACATGTTCGTGTCCCAGCAGGAGACTCCGAGGTGGCTGTGGCTGCCTGGGCTGTGCAGCTCCGTGTCAGCTCTCGTGGCTGCAGCCCAGGCACCAACACGAGGCCAGCACAGCCTCCTCCTGGCCAGCTCCTTCTTGCCTCATTACCCGTGAAATCCCAGGGGTCTATCGCTTTGCCGGCACAGCTCTAGAAGCTTTTCTGAACTTTACTTCGTTAAAAGCTTTCTATTTCCAGCAAGGACGTGAGCGGAGGGGAGGGATTTTACAGCCACCAGATGACAGTGCCAGGGCTGAGCCGTGGGGCAGTAGTTCAGAGCAAGAAGGGGAGAGAAGGGAGAGAGAGGGAGAGAGAGAGAGAGAGAAGGAGAGGGAGAGAGAGAAGAGAGAGAGAGGGAGAGAGAGAAGGGAGAGAGAGAAGGGAGAGAGAGAGAGAGAGGGAGAGAAGTCACCCACCAGCCACTTCCAGCAAATTCAGCACCTAAGTGGGGAGAGGAGCAGCAGCAACAACCTGGTCACAGCCTGGTGGAGCAGGCCAACACCAGTGGGAGAGGGGAAAGCACCAAGACAGGACTGAGAACAATGATGCCAAGGACAACAGAGCTGACACACGTGTCCCTCCCTGATTCACCCAACCACGCGAGAGCCAGCACCCCGCACAGGCTGGGCAAACTCTCATCCAAATGCAGAAACAGCCCTTCTGGCAGTGGCAGTGATCAGCTGAAACCTTTCCCCGAGAGCCTGTGCTCGAGGCAGCCATTAGTCACTGCGAGGAAGGGTTTCGCAGCTCGGCCCACACAGAGCCAGACGCTCACGTGCCAGATGGAGCGAAAACCTCGCGCTGGATGTGAACACAGGCACAGCCACAAAGCACCTCACTGTGCCTCCCTGGCTCCAGCAGGCTGCAGAGCACCCTGGCAGGCAATGCCAAGGGCAAACAGGGCATTTGGGGTCACCTGTGACCCCCCCTAGCTGCCTATGCAGCAGCAGCATGCTCAAGCACACTCACCCCAGGGCTGCTCGAGCTGCACCAGCCTTACTCGACACATTCCCCTGGGGCTGTGCATCACATCTAATGTGCCTTCTTCAAGGAAAAAATGTGTCATTTATGGTACATTTAAAATTAATGCCCATTTGGTGTTCTTGCTGATCCCAAATTATCTCCCGCATGAGTGCTGCAGCGGGAGCTGTGCTCGGCCCTGCCAGGACAGCAGCGCCCGCGGCACTGCTGAGCCTCCCTCCCTGCCAGCCACACTGCCAGGGACAAATTCCCAAAAACAAGGATTTCCAGCAACACTGCTAGCATTTGTACCTCACCAGTACCAACTCCTGCCTGGTGCCAGGGGTGTCTGTGCCATCCAGGGTTCAGCTCAGTTCTGTCTGTGACACAAATGTCACTCCTTATGGATAAACCCCTGCCTTTCCAGAGCTGGGGCCCCAGCTGTCTCCTGATGGGAAGCTCATTCCTGTCCATAAGCCCTGAGTGCGTGAGGCTTAATTAAAGCTGTCCCTGCTGATGCTGGTGGCAGTGGTGACTGGTGACCATGGCTCTGTCACATGAAAATGCCACATCTGAGCTAAGTAATGCTCAGGCCACACGCTCCTTCCCAGCGCTCGGAACACCGCTCCTGCTGCCTGCAAGGAACCTCTCCAGGAGCCATCCTGAGGGCATACACATATATATTTATGGTATATTCTCTTCTAAAACCAGGATGGACATCAGTACCACTTTGGATTCACTTTTCATTTTCCGTATTATTTTTTTCAAAACAACATGCAAATGCTTTCATTGCCTTTGCTGGTGCCACAGTTTCCCATAAAGCCTCGATGTCAGAAGGGAGTTGGCAATGCTGCCTTGAGACATGGATGTCCCCAGGCTGCAGTGAGCTGGACACGCTGGCATGTCCCACCTTTCACACTCTGCACCCACAGGTGGCCGTGCCCCATCCCAGTTTCCCACAGCAGCTCCCAGGCATGGGATGCAGGTACAAGTGTGGATGCTCTGCCAGCTCCTTTCATCACAATTTATACCAAAGCAAAATTAAAGCCATGGGGAAAAAGAGGGTCAGACCCTCCATGACCTGAGGAGGGGACAGGGACAAAGAGCAAAAATGCAAACCCCACCAGTCCCAGTGGCAGCAGAACCAGCCATCAACTGGGAAGGGATATTTGTGGCTGTCAGTGCCCTGGTGCCAGCAAAACATCCCAAAATCCTGTTCATCAAACAAATAACACCTTACCAATGCCAGTGCCTCCTGCCCTGGGACACCACGGTGAAACCTGGTGCCCCATGGCCATGTTTTGGTGGGGCTCTCAGGACAGTGGCAGGTGCCAGTCCTGCCACGTGGAGCCCTGGAGGGAGAGAAAAATATTTTCCAAGTATTTCTTGTTTGCTGATTTTCTTACCAGCTCTCGCGGCAGCAGCGAGTGAAAGGCAGCGGCGCAGCAAAGCCCCCGCACCTCGACAGCTCAAACACAGCCCTCGGGCGGCACACAGGGAAAATCACACCTCGGGGGAGGTCAGGGAGCACGAGTGAAGAGGATGAGATTAATTTGGGAACAACACGCAGGGAGAATGACGTCTGCCGGGGAAGGAGCATCGCTGCGCCCCACCACAGCCTGGCCATCCCTGCCTGTGGGGCAGAGCCTGGAGGGGCTGCACGGACACATCGGCCCCACACAGGGACAGAAACCTGAGAAGCCGCAGCAGGAGCTGTGACAACCAGCTGGGCATGAGCCAGAGCCTCCCTGCACAGATCAAAGCTCTCACCCAGCCTGGGCAGGGCTTCCTGGAGGCTTTGGACAGGTGCTCCCAGCTGCCACCTGTTCCTTCTTCTTTCTAAATTCACTGGGGATTCTCTAGGGGCTCGTGTGGCTGCTTTAAAGGAGCGACAGAGTTTGTTGCTTGCACTGAGCCATTTGCAGTAGATTGGCCCCAGGGTGCTGCCCATGGGGACGAGAGTGCCACTGCCACCAGCCCTCAGTGGGGACAACCCCAAACACCTTGCCTTCCTCCCTGGCACCCCCTCTCCAGAGGGAACCTGGTTCCAAACCCCTGCCTTGAGTCCCCTGCTGCAGCTGTCCCCTCAGTGCAGCAGCCCTGGGCACTGCAGAGCCCCTGGGTGTTCTCCCGCTCTGCTCGGGGGGCTCAGCCCAGGCCCGTGGCAGGATGAGGGCTGGGACACATTTCTGAATGCTCAGCCAAGGCTTTACCCCCACCAGATGCATCAGCAAAAGGTTTTGAGGGCAACATTCCCATTGCAGCTCCTGCTTGTGGCCATGGCTCCTCAGGACCTTGCTCTGATCCTGCTGCCTCAGGGCTGGCACTGGCTGGCATCAGATTTGTTGTAGGAACAAGCTCTCTGTCCTCTTCATCCACCATGGAGCCTTCAGGCCTCAGCAGCTGTTTCAGCTCCTCCAGCAAAGCCAAATTCATCCAATTTACGGTCAGATTTCACCTTTTTGGGGATGGCACACACCCCTGAAGAAACTGCAGGGTGGTTTCCAGGCCAGCAGAGAGAAGCCTCAGGCTCCAACCACCCTCCCCACGGTATTTCCAGCAAAGCAGAGCCTGGGGGAAAGGGGTGAGGCAGCACTGACTCCTTGGGGCAGGGCTGGTGTCCAGGTGGGCAGGGGTTGAATCAAACCTCCTGCCATGGAATTGCACACACGGTCACGGGGGGTGACCCTGGCTGTGGGAGCAGCACGGGGCTGCTTCACCTCTGACAGCTGGGCAGCACCGAGCCAGCAGCAAAGCCAGATGGAAAAACAATTTTGCTTTTAGATTTGTACCATTTTTGGTTTGCATTCCTCGGCATGGAAGAACAGATTGGTTTAATGTCCCGGGCTCAGCTACGGAAGAGGCAGCAGGGAGGAAAGACGTGATCAATTATTTAGGAGAGACTTTCAGTCTCACATCAGAGGTTCATCTTCTGAATTCATACATCTGAACTAAGTGCTGCTTCCCTGTGGCACAGGGCACAAAGCAAATAGGGAGGCTCCAATCAGCACACTCAGGAGCCCAATATTTGTGTTTTCTGTGACTCCTTCAATGAGCCCAGCAGTTCCCACCCAGGCTCCAGGAGCATGTCTGGCTGCCGGGATGTTTATAGGGAAAACACACAGCTTGGAAGTGAAATACCTGTTTGAACAGAGGGGAAGAGATCTCCTGGAACACGAGCAGCTGGGTTCAGGCTGACAGAGCTCTCACTCTTCTGGACAATAACCTGTGGTGCTCGTTCTGCCCCCGGCTGGGGAATGCCCTGGGAATTTGCTGCTGCTCCAGAACACAGCACAGGGGTGTGACAAACAGTCTGTCCACTGCCAGGAGGTTGGATCCAACCTCTGCTGAAGGCACTTTTGGTCTTAGTTGTATCCTTTGGAGGCAGATGGGCCAGGATGGGCTTGGGAAAGGCAGCCAGAGGACCTCAGTCATCTCTGGGGTTAGTCTGTGCTCCAGTTCTAATCCCCATTTTCCTGGGAGAGGTTCCTAGAGTGTAACCACCTATAAACACAGACACTGAAAGGCCTCACATCTGCCAATCCCTTACCAAAAAAACAGCTCTGAATTGTGCTGCTGCTGCACAAGATGTTTGCCTGGAGCAGATTTGCTGGAAGGTGGGCACTCACCTGCACTCACTCACCTGCACTGACCTGTGGTCCCTTCCAGGAGTGGTCCCAGCTCTGAGCCTTTCCCATAACCAGCACCACCATCGTGTAACCAGCCTCAACAGAGATCCAATCTCTCCAGCTCCACAGGCAGCCTGTGCCTCCACAGAAACCCTCGGATGCTTTACCTCCACTTCTAAAGCCATTTTTAAGTTTTCTTTGTAAGAATGAATTCTTTGTAATAGCAGGGAAAAGCCTCCAGCAACTGCAACATATTCTGTACAACTGCATTAACCAAAATGTGCATCAAAGATCTGGGGGATCTTTGCAGGGAAGGTTTCCAACTGCTTCCATTGCTTCTGGATGGGGCTGGGGCCAGAGGGAGGTGCAGCCAGGCTGGGTGGTCTCACCTGAAAACAAAACACTGACCTGGGGCTCTGACACTTGAAAAATCCCATTTTGTGTAAGAGGAATGGCCTCCCTGGGCACAGGCTGCACATTCATGGACATGCCCCATCCCTGGAAGTGTCCAGGGCCAGGCTGGACAGGACTTGGGGCAACCTGCGATGGTGAAAGGTGTCCCTGCCCATGGCAGGGGGGTGGAATGGGATGAGTTTTAAGGTCCCTTCCCACCCAAACCATTCTGGGATTCTGTGACAGAGGAAAACACAATGCAGGGCACTTAGAGGAGAGCATGTGCCAGGGGAGGAGAGGAGGTTAAATGCAGAGAACAGGGCAACTCACAGCTTTTACAACCACCACGGTCCTCAGCGGTGCCACCAAACACATTTCTGGCCTCAGGGTGCTGCCCAGCTCCGGTGATGCCTGCAGGGCCCCGAGGGCTGAGGGAAGGAGGCAGCTTTGGGGAGTGTCCTTGGTGCTCTGCTTGGATGACAAATCCCCTCAGGGCAACAGCACCTACAGCTGGGGCTGAGCCGGAGCTCACATAAAGCCAGAACCAGCTTGGCTATGCAGCCTTTGGCAATGACAGATGTGACACAAGCTGAGCAAACACCAGGGGATGTCTGGACAGGGTCCAACTCCCATCCACAGCTCCAGCCCTGGGGACAGAGCACTGGAGATTTCTTCCCAGTGCCTGACAATACCTGGAGTGACTCCTGCTGGGGTGAGCAGTTGGAAACTGTGTGTGTTCCTTTGCAAGTCTGATAGAAGCAGAGGCAAGTTGGGCTCTCAGTTGTTGACAACTTTCTCTTTGTAGGACCTGATGCGAAGAAACACGCAGATATTTCAATCTGGCAAAATAACTTTATTTCAACAGGGCAAGTACAGCCAAGTGGTGATTCCAGAGTTGCCCGGCAAGTGTCAGTTCCATGATCCATCAGTAAATGTCCTGCTGATGACTTGAGGATCCAGGCTCTATGGCCACCCACAATCATTTCTTAGGTTTAGATTTCAAGTGAAATACATTCAGATTTGCTCCTGTCGGAGCGTTGCTCACCAGTACATGGTTGGAAGTCACTGAGGAGTTAATTACACAGTTACCTGATTCGTAGGAAAAGAAAGCAACGCTGCAATCCACAAACCCCTGCCTCTCTCCAGTGCTGCTGCTTGGAGCCTTCCCAGCACCTTGCAGGGCGAGATCCCAGTGTTCCTTGGGCCTTCGCAGTAAAAACAGCGGCTGAAACACAGCAGCAAAAATCAAGGCAGCTTTGAACTGCACATTTCCCCTCTGCCAGTCTGGGATCAATAACTGCTGCTCCTGGCACCTGCAGGAGGGAGTAGGGCCCACGGCAGCTCCACCTCCCCAGAGCTCCAAAGGGACTTGGGCATGGCGCAGGTTGTGCTCAGTGCTGAGTGCCCAGCCCTGGCTGGGGAGGGATGAACTCTGGCTTCATTCATCTGGACATTGTTTTGGTTTGGTGAAGTATTAAATAAATAAATATGGCTGCTCTGTCAGTAGGATGGGCTGTGGCTCTCAGCTGGCAGCTTGGGCTCTCCTGAGCTCTATCCTGGCTCTCCCGTGCTGCTCGCCTGCCCCTCCCCGCTGGGGACATTTCTGCGTTTCCTCAGCTGCATGTCTTCATCCTGCAGGAGAAAGGGAAGCACAAACTGATTGTTCAGCGCCCTCTCTGAGCTGGATAAAACCCTCCACCTCTTCTTTCCTATCAGCTTGGATAAGCCCAATAAACAAAACCCCCATGCCTCCAGCTCCTCTCTCAAAACACTGACACCATCTGACACCCTCACATGGACCCTTCCCAATCCATCCTCGTGCTCCCACTGAGGTACTGTCCATGACTAACACAGCAGGCACATTTCACACCCACTGGCTGCAGTCAGGGCAGCAGGGGTGGGACCTGTCTGAGCTGTGCTGCTCAACTTGGGGCTCACAGCACAGCCTGCCTGGTCTCACAGTGCACACTTACCTCAGGGTGGACCTGCTGTCCCAGAGAACCAAACCCCTGTGGCTGGAAAGGACCTCTAGAAGATAAATCCAGTCACCTGCTCTAAGCAGGGCTGACTCAGGTGCTGGAGCTGGTTCTTTAGGGCATTGATTTGCTTTTCAAGTATGTACAAGGATGGAGTTTCTGCCTCTCCCTGCACAGCCCATGGTGGCTGTCAGCTGTGTGCACAGGGCACTATTTCCCACTGCACCCAGGGAGGGTTTCCTTTAGCACAAGTTGTGCCTTGTCACCTCTTGGCTCTTTGCTGGGCACCTCTGCTGCCATCTGCTCCATAAGCACCTTCTCCATACCCACCCTGCAGGCAGCTGGCAGATCCTTTCAGCTCCTCCCTTCCGAGCTGGAGGAAGCAGAGCTCCCTCAGCCTCTCCAGCCCTGATCCACCTCATGAGCAAACCCACAGAGCTGCATGACCAGGGTTTAACTGTGGCCAGGATTTGCCAGGCACCACTGTAGCTGACTGACCTGAGTAGGGTGAGCCTGTGCCACCTAATGTTTGCCCTAACAAAAAGCAAACTCATTTCTGCACAGTCCTCCTCAGCCAGTCCCTCCCTGATGCTTCCCTCAGCATCTTTCCCAGCACATCCACCTCACACCATTCAGCCAGGACTCAACAATGACCAGCCACTGCTTGTTCCGACAAGGTTCGTACCGAGTCAGAGTCTTCCTCAACCTGGTTGCTTATGAAATCGAGATAATCATCCTTCTGGCTGTCCAGAACTTCTTCCTCGTACTCAGTCTGGTAGTCTGACTCATCTGAAGAGAGAAGAGACAAAGCACAGGGTTTAACTGGCAGGCAGAGAGGGGAGAGGAGTGATTGCCACTGTCACTGAGCACAGCCACGGGCAGGACAGGGCCAGCAGCTCTCTGCAGCTCAGTGAACTGGGACTGCTCACACAGAGCTCTCAGCTCCCCAGCCACTCAAAAATTAACCGTGTCCCCTCTGTGAATTGGTGTCCTGGAGCCCTGCAGAATCCAAGGAAGCACAGCATGAGCAGCCCTGTCCAGCTGTCAGGGTCATTCTGCCGGGTGCTGCTCCCCAGCCCGAGGGACACAAACCCTTCACAGCATAGCTGCTGTTTTCCACCCCTCAGCCCAACCAGACCTGTGGGACACCTTCAAAACCCTTTGAGCTGCTAATCCAAACTCCCCTGGACACAGCGGCCGCAGACTCTCTGGAAAAAGGGATCCCAGGCATCCACTGAGCTCTGCCTGGTGTGCAGCTGATAACTGAGTGCCTCACAATCTCTGTTCCACAGGGGATGGGGACATTTACATTCCCTTCCTCTCTGCAGAGGACAAGCACTTGCTTTCTCCAGTAATCCAGCAGATTAACATAATTTAGGGAGTCTCAAGAGCTGTGCACTGCAGCAGGACACAGCAGCAAGGCTGTCCCATGGAACAAGGACACATCAGTGCAGAGCCAATGCCTCTCCCAGCACCTGGAGATCACCGAAACAGGCAGCAGGAACAGGATCTCACAAGGGCCTGGAGTGACAGGACAAGGGGAATGGCCTTAAAATAAAAGAGTGCAGAGATGGGATATGAGGAGGAAACTTCCCTGTGAGGGTGGGCAGGCCCTGGCACAGGTGCCCAGAGCTGTGGCTGCCCCTGGATCCCTGGCAGTGTCCCAGGCCAGGCTGGACAGGGCTTGGAGCAGCCTGGGACAGTGCCAGGTGTCCCTGCCCATGGCAGGGGGTGCAAGCAGATGAGCTTTAAGGTCCCTCCCAACCCAAACCCTTTTATGACTCCACGTGATGCCAGAGCTGACTCCCCACAGCAACTCCACACTCCAGGAATGTGCTGGGCTGGGGGGGCCATCAGTGGTCCCAGCTCACCCCAGTGCACCAGCAGCCCCTGCAGAGCCTGTCCCAGCCCCATGTGACACTGGGGCACGTGGGCAGCAAGGCAGAGCCTGTGGCAGGGAGAACCTCCCTGTGCTGGCACCCAGATCTTCAGGAGGCAACTTAAGGCGCCAAAGTCACATTTTATCGTTACCATTAAAATCCCATCTCTGTGACACCAGCTCTTCCGCCCCTTTCCTGAGTTAATTCCAGAGTGCTCTGAAGAAATACCTGGGATCCAGCCCACTGGGGAAGAGAGTGGCTCCTGTTTAAACCGGATCCTTGATTAAGTATTTCTCCTGGGAGCCGTCAACAGCATCTGCTCCATGCTGAAGACAACAGCACAGTCTGTTCCGCAGCCTTTTCTCCTAACACATAACTACAACCAACTGCTAGAACATTGGGATTAAAGACATTTGGTCTTTTTTATTTTCTTTTATTATTTTTAGTGGTTTTTTTACTGTGAATTAGAGAGTGATTGTTAGTTTTTACTAAACCCTCTAATGATAATACACCAGAGAAACTGGAAACTCATCTGAACAGTAACAGACACCACAAACAAGAGTTTGGAGTTTATATGTCCAATAAAACCAGCTGCCATCAAAACCAAACTCCTTGATTTTCCCAGCACTACTCAGCATTTAACAGGTCTTTCTACAGACTCAAAATCAAGAGGGGGCAACCCTTCTCACATCCTCACAAAGCAGCTCTGGGTGCTGGAGGGGAGGAAAGGAGAGCAGGAGGTGGCCCTGCTGTCCCCAGATGTCACCTTCCATGGAGGCTGAGGCTCACAGTGACTGCTGTGGGCACTACAAAACCTCCCAGAAGCAGAACTGAGGCCTCATTGCTGTGCTCAACTCCACACCACCCAAAGAGCACAGCCCAAAATCCAGCCAGCCAAGAGGAGCATCCAGCGTGGAAAGGTCCCTAAGCAGGGGAGCACATTCCCTGCAGAAAGGGCAGGTTTTCTCCACCCAGAGATCTGCCTCGTGCTTCTGCAGCTGGGGGTATTGCTTTGATAGGTGCCTGATTCCTGCAGGCAAACCCCAGCTGGAGACAACTGCGGTGTGGCTGGAGGGGCTCCTGCAGGGGCACTGCCAGGCCTGGGGTAAATCAGAACCAGCAGCTCAGCACAGCCTCAGCTGCACAAGTGATGCTTCAGAAAAGTTCCTTTTAAGCAGCAAAGATGACCTGGTGCCTCATAGTTGTGTCCCTTGAGAGGTTTTGGGATGTCTCCTGCTTCAGCTGAATGGCAAACCCAGGCATTTGACACCACCATTAACATTTCCCTTTCCCAAATCCTTTTATCCAAGTGACCATTGCTACAAGTGCTTGATCTCCTGGGCTCAGCAATCCCTCACAGGTCCCCTGAGGAGGGATGTGACAGAGCCACCCTTGGGGAATGGCACCTGTGCTCTCCTGGCCACAGCCACAGCTCTCTGAACCCAAATTCCAGCTGAACAGACATATGATCCTGGCTGAGGGTGGAGAACAGGAACAGGACCACCAACACTGCTGTGAAATGAGACACAGAATCTCATTTCAGGCACCTGGGTGCCTCTGCTCAGCCCTGCCTGAGGGACAGGCTTCCTTTGAAAAATACTCCAAATGGTTTTGGTCACTGCTCTCAGTGTGCTCGAGAGTGGAGAAGAAACTCCTCCACCCTTTCCCCACAAAACCCACACAGCTTCTGCCCCATCCAGGGTTCTCACCCTCTGTGCTGACCCTTCCCCAGCCATCAGAACTTGAGCGTTTCCCTTTGCTTCCTTCAGAACAAAATTACTGACATGATTTCCTCACCCAGCCCGAGAGCTGCAGTGTGATGTCAGAACAGGCAGAGCCTTTCTCAATCTCTGTGATCCAAGACCTCCCTCAGAAGGGATTTCCAGGGAGAGCAAAGGTGACAGTGCAGGGTCACAGCCAGGCCACCAAGCAGCTCCCTGTCACCTCCCCTCCATGGGCCACAAGCCTCAGAGCATCTTCTCCACCACAGCAGCCCAATGCCAGCCTTGAGGAGCCACGAGGCCACTGCAGGGAGGTGTCACCTCCCCCTGAGCTCACCTCCCACAGACCTTCCTCCACAGCTCCAGGACCTCTTCAGCAGAAGTGATGCTGTGCACAGAGGCCACAGAGGAATGTCACTGCTGTCACTGCCACCCAAACACGGGCAGGGTCCCTGCAGCCACAGGGAGCCACCCACGGCAGGAACACAGAGGATCCTCCACCGCACGGTGCCCACGTGCACGACTCTCCTGCCATCCCATCCTCCCCTCCTGCACTCCGGAGGATGGATCACAGCATCCTGGAGGGACATGTGGCCCCTGCCCATCCCATCCCATCCCCAACAGCCTCTGCACTGCCCCTCCTCAGCCCAGAATGTGCCACATCTGCTCCCTGAGCCACGTCCACTTGCTACACTCACATCCACAGCCTCACTCGGCAGAAAGCAGCATCCTAACGAGGGAATAATCAGGAACTATATAAAGGAGGAGGATCTGTCCCAGTGCTCTGGTTAAATCTTAGCAAGTCTCAGTGCCTGAGCCTTAAATAACCACATACCATGAACTCTTCACTCTTATTCACAATGGCTGCTTCAACCACACTTGATTAATATTTTCTTCGTAAGGCATATGATTGTAATTAGCATTTCAAATTACCACAGGGACATCTCTACAAACAGTCACAGATGGGAGCACTGCTAACTTTAGCTTTCCCTCTGCAGGAACAAGAATCAGGAGGAGGGGAAGACGGTTTAGAAAGAGCTCCAGCCCTGGTGACACACTCCTGGGTTTCAGGCCTGCAAGGCTCTGATCCTTTTGGATCTGGGAGCTCCAAGAACAGGGAGCTGCTCTGCAGGGCAGGGCTGTCCCAGGGCACAGAGCACCTTTGTGTCACCGTGCAGGAGCTGATACCTGCTCCTCATCAGCACACTCTGCTCCCATAACAGGAGCACACAAAAAGCTCTGGAGCCAGTGAGTCACTCCTGATCCTACTCACGACAGCAGGGAAAACATCCTTCAGGCAGAGCTTCAGCTCAGCCTCCCCCCAGCTCAGCACCAACCGAGGAGCAGAGCCAGCAGAAGGACACAGCACGGCCCGAGGGGACGGAAGCTGAGGTGCCACGTGTGGTATTTCCCTCAGATGAGACTCGAGCAGGGATTGTCCCCACCAGCAGCTCACACTGGAGCACAGCAGGCTGACAGCAGGTGCCTCGCCATGGCAAGGACATCCTGACTGATCTGACTGTCCCGGAGGAGGTGGCAGGAGGGGACATGGCTGGCAGTGCCCAGCAGGCCCCCAAGGACGGGGAGGGGAAAGCTGACAGCCAGAGCTGTCCCTGCTCCTGCCCTTGCCCACCCCACTCACCGTCTGCCACCGGAGCCTTCACGGGCTCGATGCGGGACACGATCTCGGCCAGGTCTGTGAAGGACGTGGTGGGACAGGTCACGTTCTGAAACACAGCGAGAAGTTGAAGGAATGTCAGCAAATACACACAGAAAATCCAAACAAGTCAAGGCTGGATAAAAATGATACCGAACAGACAAAGCTCCAGACGCACAAATTCTCCATAGCTGCCCCCTCAAAAGCCATTACTCATCAGTGAGAAATCCTCACAAGAGCTCTCCTCAGGCAGGTCTGGTGGCAGAGATGGGATTCCCAACAGTGGGACAATGCTCTAATGGCTCCTATTCCACCCATGCAACAAGAAACCCTATCAAAAATTTAGCAAACTACAGAAAAGACCCCAGAGACAAGAACAGGAGGGTCTGGGCCCTGGGATAGACAGAGCTCACTCCACTTGTTTATTATCCATCAGTTCCACCCTACAAGAGGGACTGGCTGGGCCAGGTGCAGCTCCCAGGGAGACTCTGCTTTCCCTTGGGAGAAGGTGCCCGGGTGGGACGCGCACGTGGCCCATCCCTCAGCTGCAGTGATGCCACAGAGGCTGCAGGGACAGGTGGGTGCTGGGGTGACCAGGACCCCCCCAGGGACCCCTGCAAGCCCCAGCTGGAGGTGCTGCAGCGAGCAAGATCCTGCAGAGAGACATCTCCCACTGCCATTCCTCTTTCCAATAAACCCTTGCTATTTCCACTCTGTCTCACCCAGGCAGTGCACTGAGTGCTCTCTATTTTGAGAAGTTCCTGCTCCAGTCTTTCCTCTAAGAAAGCCCAGCTTTGGCACTGAAGAGCCCCCTCGGGCTTCCTGCAGCCCCACACCTCCCTCCTCAGACCGGGCACGAGGTCACCAGGTGGACACGTGAGCACCTCTCACCTTTTTTAAACCCAGTGAGCTGATGAACACAGCAACAGCCCCAACCCGGAGCAAAGGGATGGGGAAGAGCTGGCACAGGGAACTGGGCTGCCAGGAATTGTCTTTCCAAGCACCCCGAGCTGCCCACGTGCTCCCAGCCAGGGCAGCTTCCTAACACAGGGTTTTATGAACAATCCTTCGCTCTTCTGGCAAGAACACCAACCCTATGAATCACACAGCCCCTGTGGGGTCACAGCAGCAGCCCATTACTGCTGCTCTCAGTTGACCTTTCATCTGTGGCTGATTTTGATGTAATTTAGAACAGCCACAGCACAGAGCAGATCCAGGACAAGCAGCTGGCGGGCACGGTGGGCAGAGAAAAGCCTGGAGGGAATGAAAAGGTCCCTGCATGAAATGGAACAGCAGCAGCTCAGGCACACACTGGAAAATAGAAAGAAGTTGGGGAGCTCATTGTGACTGCTGAGGAGCTGCTGGAAAGGATGAGTCAGCCCAGGCTCACTTTGAACAGCCAACCTGAGCACTCCCAGCGCTGCACCTGCAGAAAGCTCTTCCCCAGGACAGGCAAGAACAGCTCCTTGCCAGCCCCACGACTCAGTGAGGGACATGTGCACCCTCTGACCACCACACAGACCCTGGCCAAGGCTGTCCCTGGACTCCAAAACCCACGAGGATGAGGTGGCTGCAGGGAGCACTCGGGCAGACAAGGGCCAGGCTGTCCCTGGGAGCAGGGAGCAGACAGAGACGAGGATAGGATGGGATGGGATGGAATTCAGGGCTCTGCATGAACAGCTGAACAAAATCCTGCAGAGACCATCACCAAAGAGTGCCCCAGGAAAACCATCAGCAGCTCTTGTGCTGAGGATGGACAGGAATGAAGTGTGACTGTGCCCTCAGCTGTCCCCCAGGTGATCCCCTGGTCAGCTGAGGGCACCTGGGGAGGCAGCTGCACCTAAAACCTCAGCACCAGGACTGGAAAACCACTTGTGGGAAAGCAGGTGTCTTCCCACACTCGTTTGGTGCTTTACAAACAGGAGTTTAATGTTTAAGTGCTTCCTCTCACTGCTTTTAAGGACAAAATCACCCTCCCATCAGATAACACAAAGCAAAGAAGTGTCTCAGATCCACCTGAAACCTACTCTCAAACCTCTCTGATACTTCTTTTTTCCAAGGAGGAAAGTCTTCTCTTTGGCACAATCTTTATGAAATAAATTAGAGGAGAAAAGACAGTTACTATTGTAGTCTGCTGAATTATATTTAGCTTTGACTATGAATAACACCTCAGTAGACAAAACTTCCCCAAGGAGATCCAATTAACGGTGCTGCAGCATTCCATGCTGGGGAAGAGTAAGGGCTGCTCAAAGTAAAGTTTATGTAAGGTTCCTGTTGTTTGTGTCTTCAGTATTTGCATTTTGGAGACAAGATAAACAGGGACTGAATGATCAAAGGAAAAGCATCTAAATGATTAAATATCTGGATTTTTAAATAAAATTTCAATGCACACAACATGGAAATGAGACGAAAAGAAATGGCACTCAGCTCTCAGATGTTGAGCACTCCAGAAATAGATGAAGAACTGAAACATATAAAGCATCAAAACCTTTGCTAATGAAAGGCAAGTTAAAAATATCAGCTGCTCTGCCTGGAAGATAACACAGCTAAAGGACTTAAGTGACCCTAATGGACTAAGGAAAGCAAGACAAAGGCCCCAGTGGGAGCTGCAACAGTTGTTACTCCACCGAAATAAATCTTCTGAAACAAAAGTCAGATGCAAAAACCTTGGGTTCCAGTGGGCTGCAGAGTTTTGGGAGGATGAGCAGATGATCCTGCAGGTCCTTGGGAGCACAGGCTGGAGCAGGGACACACAGAGCCCCTGGTTCCTGCTCTGTAACCTGTGAGGTTGGTGAGTCACTCTCCCAACCCCATTATTTCCATGCTTTGGCATCTCAGCAATCAGCACTCGGTGCCTCATTACCAAGTGAGTGCAGGGCCAGGCTGTGTCTGCCACCAGGACGTGACATATTTGATCTGCAGGGCAGGGAAATGCCACAAAGCCCAGGGTAGGTGTGATCAATGTCCATCATGCTGCTGTGATACCATGATTTAAGTGAAATATTCCCCTCCATTAGCGTATCCCATAAAAAGGGCTGTTTTAAAAGCAGTCTTTTTAAAAAGAAGTGTTTGTTACAGCAATGAAGTGTTTGAGGCTTGTTACTGGCTGGTGAGAGAAGGGAGGCTGAAGAAGGACACAACCATTACTGAGACAATTTCCCCTCCCTTGACTTCTCCTTACGACTTTTCCCACAAAAGCTGAACCCCAGCCCCTCATGTCTGACCAGGAGCGATCAGAGGTGGATTGAGGACCCATCTTCTGCAGTCACACTAAAGCACCTCCTCATCCAGGTGTGTTCCCAGCAGGAAATCCCAGGCTGAGGGGTCTGGGGGCTCCTCAGCCTCAAGGATCCCAAGCTGCTTTCCTCCACAACTCCATCCCTGTGTGCTCCTTCCAAAGCCCCTCTGGCCCTGCCAGGCAGCGTGGGCAGATTCAGCTGATGATGGGAAGTGTAATTCATCAGGTGAATTACATTCATCTCATCCCAACAGAGCCATTCCCATCCCCTCCGTGACTCACAGCCTCTGCTGGCACCGAGGGATCTGCCTCACATGTGGGATCACCCACCCCTCATCCCTGGGCCACTGTCCCTCCTGTCCCCAGCTCTGAGCCAAAGTGCTCTGCCTCCCACACCCCTGGGGAACTGCAAATCCTCTGTGTCATCTGTCACCTCACTTGACTTCCCTCAGTGAGGCTCACCACAGTTATGATTCATTCTGGCCATCACTTAAAAAATTACTGCTCATTTCCCTCTCTCTAAAAGATGATAAAGAAGAATTACTGGGGAAGGCAGGAAGCCTTTGTAGCACTTGGGTTTCAAATCAGAGGGATCCAAAGGAGAGGAAGGATATTCTATAATATATATTATAATATGTTACACAAATTCCTCAAAAAGGTGGTAATTGTTTTTTAAAAACTAGAACTTCCCCACCAAGAAATCCAAACCACTGAGCTGTGAAAGCAACTCCAGGGACTGAGCTCAGGCAAAAACCAAGAGATTTTTATCTACTTGGGATGATATCCACAACCACACAGCAACAGAATGCAGCCTGGGCATTTACCATCCCCAGGAATTCACAGTAACTGTTTGGATGTGCCGAATTGGTCAGGATGAGGTCAGCACCACAGGCCTCAGGGAGGGTCCACAATATGCCTCTGGAAAGAGGAGTGAGGAAGAAAAGCAACAAAACAAGAAGGCTCCAGCCCTGCAGAGATTTTAACTCCTGGCTAAAAACACCTCTCCAGCAAGGCTTTAAATCAAGTTTTCTGAAAGCACCTGAGCATCTTTTGAGTCACAACCTGAAAGCCAGCTGGGATCAATGCCAGCCATCCTGATTCACATCCTCTGGGAGAGAGCCCCTGCCCTGGCAGAGCAGCTCCTTGCAGCAAGAACAGCTTCCAGGGAGCGCCTCAGGTTTGTGGCACAACAAGAAATGAGAAATAACTCTCCGGAGGTTCCCTGTGCCTGCCCAGTGCTGCTCAGGGAGGCAGTCCAGGTGTGCCATGGGTGAGTGTGAGCAGCACCTGAACCCACAGCAGCTCCCAGGACTGGAATGGGCACACACCAGGAGCGAGGGCTGGACCTGGACTCTGGGACAGCCTTGGCCACGCTGGCACTGATGGGCAGAAAAGTGCAGCACCTCTTTCATCCAGGCTGTGGCTCAAGGAAAGACATTTCTGAAGAACTGATCCCACCCCAGCTTGCCTAAAATACATTTGTCACTGATACCTGAGCTCACAGGAGGCCTCAGGGCACTGCCCCCTCTCGAGCCCCAAGCAGCTCTTGCAGAATAAAGCATTTCACTGTGCACTTACATCAGTTTTGGATTTGCAGGTCTCTTGCCTGTCCTTTAACATCTTGTCAAGGACTCCACTCCTGCACCACACATTAAACACGGTTTTCCCATGCTGGTATCCCACTTCCTAGAAAAAAAAAAAAAAGAATCAGGGTAAAAACAGTAATTAATAATTGCCACTAGCATGGAAACAACGGGAAAAAATTGACCCATCGCTCCAAGTTTTATGCTTTTTCTCAGAACACAGTAGAAATGACATTGAAAACTCAAATGGGAAGGACAGAGCAAGAGGTTTTGAGAGCCCTGGATGCCATCTCCAGCCCTTGTGCTGGCAGCAGCACTAAACCTCTGGTGTCTCTCCTCTGGCTTTTGGATGAGGGCTCAGAGCATGCGAGCCCCTCAGGCTGAACTCACCTCACAGTCTCTCCCAGCCCACAGTGGGGGTGATTACCCAGGAGGAAAAGGACCTGACAGCTCTGCCACTGGCTGGGTCAGGCTGACCCAAAATAACCACGAGAGGCTGAGCTTCAGGAAGGGACACACAGCCACCACTGCTCTGGGATCATACACAAGAGGGGTGTGACAAGGAAAGGTTTTCAGTTCCTTGGCAAATGCTGATGCCCATTTCTATTCTCTGTAAAATCCAGGCACACAGCTGAAATGAAACCCCCACGCCTTCCCAGCCCCTAAGGACAAAGGACTCCCTGGATTGTCCTTCCCTCTGAGGTCAGCACAGTTTAAAGCTCCCTTGTGGACAGCGTTCTTTAGCTGTGCTGCAGGGCATGAGGACCCAGGAGGTGCTGCCCCTCCATCCCTGCCGTGCCTCATGCCCAGAACCTGCTCACAGACAGTGACACACTTGAGGAACTGCACTTCTCTCGAGTTTTATGGCACTGACAACATTTGCCTGGTGCCTTTACATCTCTTTAACAGCACCACATTAGAGCAGCACAGGGATGTGACAGCTCACGATCTGTTCCTGTGATGAACTACCACACCTGTCTGTCAAGGTTTTCAACTCAGCCAGGGCTCTCCAGCTGGCAAAGAACATTATTTATCAGCTAAGTCCCAGATCTACTGGCAGACAGCAGTGTTTGTCCAGGATCCAAGAGGTACCAAATATCTTACAGAAAATATTTAGACTGGGGAAATCAGCTGGTGGTTTGGAATAGCTGCTGTGTGTCCTAAGGAGTCCCTCAAATGTAAATTTGCAGGACTAAACTGTGTTCCTCGTTTGGTCAGTGTTTGTTAGGCCAGCACCAGAGAAATCAGTCTGCAGCCTAAGGAACATCACAGCTTCTCACTGAACTGTAACTGAGATGAGCTTAAAGAAGGAGTGCTGGTTTTCCAGCCTGGGAGATGAGCAAAGCTCTGCAGGAATATCTGGAGATGGAAGATGCCTGCATGGCTGAAACAGGCAGACAGTAAAATCACCTTCCAGACAAGAGACACTGAGCCAGAATGGCTTTTCCTGGGGACATTTCTGCTGTGAACACTGGGTTATGTCACCAAAACAATTCCTTGCACACCTGGAGCCAGCTCTGCCCATGCTGGGCTCTGACACACACAACCAACCCAATCCCAGTGCTGTGTAACCTGGCAGCACCATTTTTCCAACGTCCTTCCACTGACTTTGGTGCCATTCCTGACCCTCTACTGGGTGCAGAGGACTTGTGGCCGATGTTTTATTAATAGAAGTGTTGAAAAGTTAACAAAACCAGGTATTTTCTCTCCATTTCCAGGACTCAAGGCCTCCCTGACAGACTTCTGCAAATCTTTTCATGTGAGAAAGGAGGGGAAGGAGGGGAGAGCAAACCAATGCCAAAGCTCATCCCAAACCAACGCCAAAGCCCAACCCAAACCAATGCCAAAGCCCAGCCCAAACCAACGCCAAAGCTCATCCCAAACCAACGCCAAAGCCCAGCCCAAACCAATGCCAAAGCCCAGCCCAAACCAATGCCAAAGCCCAGCCCAAACCAATGCCAAAGCTCATCCCAAACCAATGCCAAAGCCCAACCCAAACCAATGCCAAAGCCCAGCCCAAACCAATGCCAAAGCCCAGCCCAAACCAGTGCCAAAGCCCAGCCCAAACCAGTGCCAAAGCCCAACTGGCCACAAGCTCTCACCAACCAGCTGAGCAGGAATAGAGCGAGCCAACCCATCCCTTCACAGGTCATTATATAATCAAGATTACTAACTAAATTCCTGCTGCTAATCCAATCTCCCGGCCGGGATATCATCCCCCAGCATTACTGAGTGTCAATTATTCACTCTGTGCCAGCCGACTCGTCTCCCTCTGAGTGGCTCCGGCAGTAATTAGCAGCGGCAGAGCTGTGAGGAGCAGCCAGGGGAGGCACTTACACAGATCTCATCGAACTTGCCGAAGTCCAGGGTGCCGTAGCGGTCGATGGGGGGCCTGATGTACTCACAGTAGTCGCTGTTCTTCACCATCTCCAGCTGCCGCACGCAGCACACGTAGGCCAAGCGCGTCTGGATCTCGGCCATGTTCAGCACCTGCCCCGGCACAAACCAAATGCAATTGCTCAAATTGAGTTGCAGAGAGTGCTGTGTCTTCTTGAGGTGTCACACAGGGCCTGGGGATGCCCTCACACAGCAGCACCTCCAGCTGTGTGCCAGGGTGGGCAGCCAGGGAGGAGTTGCCACAGTCAGCAGCAGAAAGGGAATTGCCTTCCAAAAGATCTCTGCGGTTCAAGGTTGAACCAAGGCTTTCAGTCCAGGTTATAGTGAATATTTATAAAACTCAGAGATCTGTGCTAAGGTGAGGGGCACAGAGAGCCTTCAAGAGAGAAGTCAGTGATGCCCCATCCCTGGAAGTGTCCAAGGCCAGGCTGGACAGGGCTTGGAGCCTTAGCGTCCCTGCCCAGGGCAGAGGGCAGAACTCAATGAGGTTTAAGGTCCTTTCCAACCCAAGTCATTCTGTAATTCCATGGTTGTCTGATCTGTCCAGTGCCAGGGCAGAGTGGCTGAGGTGGACAGGGACCCCTCCAGACTGTCCAGTCCATCCCTCCTGCCCAGGCAGGGTCAGCTGGGGCAGTTTGTCCAAGCCCACATCTAACTGACCACTGACCATCTCCACAGATGGAAACTCTACCATCCCTCTGTCTGGCCAGTGTTTCACCACTACCAGTAAAAAAAGTGGTCTGTGGTGCTCAGAAGGAATTCTGTGTTTCCATGGGCGCCTATTGCCATTTGGGCAGTTGGAATATTTCACTGAGTACTACTGAGATCAATTCCAACTCTGGAATGCAGTTGAGAGGAAAGAATTAAAACCAATATTCACTTAGGGGGCAGCTGCAGAGCCAGGTAATTTAGGAGGTGCAGAATAAGGAACAGAGTTGGCCTGACCACATGCAACAAAAGCAAAATAATAATAATAATAATAATAATAATAATAATAATAATAATAATAATAATATTATCATACTCTGCAGACCCATGTTTATCTGCCGTACTTAATTAGTGCCTAGTGCTAAGATCTTCCTAAATCAGCAGTTCAAAGATATACAGAGCAAAAACAACCGAACTGGACAGATTTACTACTTTTATTGGCAAAATTAATGAATTCTGACTTTACCAGAACTTATGCAGCTCTAAGAAGAGGTTTCTTTTCTCCAAAAATTCTGCCAGCCTGGGGCCCTACTCCCTCCCACATCACTGCCCTCCCTGCGGTGTGAGAGCACTGCCCAGGTCTCTGCACAAGAACTCCATTCCAGCAAAACGACCAATCTGTCACAGACTTGCTCACTGAACAACCAGGGAAGCTTCCCCCTTCTCCCACTATTCCCACCTCTGTGGAAACCCAGTTGCCCCTTCAGTCTGGCCCCCAGTACCTTGACTTTCTCAGCCAGGGGGTTCCACCTCTTCCAGAGCAGCCACCAGCCGGACAGGCAGTCGCCGTAGTTGGTGAGGTCGGTCTCGTCGCGGCTGCCCACGTCGATGGCGATCACCACCTTGGCCCCCATGGACCTGGCCACATCAGCTGGGACAGGACAGGAGGTGTCAGAGCCCTGCTGCCCTCCCTGCTGCTGCCATGGCCACGCAGTGTGGCTACAGATCTGTGTGGCTCAGGTGTGTGACCTGAGGTCGCACCTACCATGAGTGAGCAGCCTGACAGAAGGGACCATCGGTGCCCATCCCTGCAGGGATTCAAAAGCCAGGTGGATGTGGCACTTGGGGACATGAGTTAGTGCTGGGGGAATTGTTGGACTCGGTGATCCCAGAGGGATCTTCAACCTGAACAATTCTGTGATTCCCTCTGAACGTGTGCAGCAGCTCTGCCCAGACCATTCCCGCTCAGGGAGGCTCCATGGGGAGGGAGAGATCCCAAATCCTGCACCAACCAACCCCTGAGGGACCCCAGAGTGAGCCCCCAGTGCTGAACTGCTGGTGGACATCACTGCCAGGGAATGTTGTGCCCAGGATCAGTGGGATGACCTGACCGAAGCCCTGTGAAGCTGCAGGGACAGGGCTGGGGCACACATGTTGGGTATAATGGGATGGAGCACAACAAACCCACATCAGCGCTAAAAAAAGACCTGGGGGACCTGCAGAGTGCCTTAAAGAGGGGAGGCAGCAGTGCCAGCCCTGCAGAGAGCAGGTGACAATGGGACCTGCCAGCGAGGAGAGGCTGAATGTCAGCCTGAGAAAAGCTCTGGGATCCAAGAGAAAGATTCACATCTGAAAGTGGGAGAGAAATGAGGCAACACTTCCTACTTCAAGGTCAGTGAAAGGACGAGCTGCAGTCTTTGGATATGGGTGAGGATTTAGGGAAGCGCCAGGGGAGGGAAGAGAAGGACATGAACCTCACAGAATGAATTTATATTTCTTTCACACCCCCAGAGTCCAAGATAGTTGCAGTTTCCAGAATAGTTTTGCGTAGGAAAACCACAGCTCTGAAGAGCCAATTTAGAGGCTTAATTTAGACACTTCTTTAAACCAGCTCTGTTCTGTAACTTGGATTTACATTCCTGGGCTCGTTCTGCCTATTGTGTATTTCCCACCCAGTGTCACCTGTGCGTGTCTGCTCTTTGCCCTCTCCAGCTGTGCAGGTGGAAGAGGTGCTTTGGTTTGCAATTCCTGCCTCCACTGCCAGACACAAACAGGGAGTGCCAGATGCTGATTTGGGGGATCTGTTTTGTGTTATTTCAACTTCTGGTTTTTAGGTAAATACAGCCCTGATGAAAAAACAGGGTTTGTCAGGAACAGGGAAATGACTCGGGTTGCTCGAGTGGAGAGTCTCTGCCTGAAGAGAATCTCCAAGGTAGACAGCATGTCTGTGGTTTGATTCCTACTCTCTCCCTTCAGCAAGCTCTAAAATAATTCAGAATTGGCTGGGAGCTGTATGTTCAGAATAAGGCTATCAGGAGATATTTCACAACAAAAGACAATGTTAATCAAGCCAAGGTAAAGGGAACACCCTGGAAACAGAGAAAT
Source organism: Origma solitaria (assembly GCA_013397895.1). Taxonomy (NCBI): domain Eukaryota; kingdom Metazoa; phylum Chordata; class Aves; order Passeriformes; family Acanthizidae; genus Origma; species Origma solitaria. Next base: position 35,962 of record VZRL01005409.1, read on the forward strand.
TATTCCAGGCAGGCAGCATGAGGTTGAGGATGTCTGAGGTTTCTCCTTGGTTTAGGGGAAAAGCAAGAGGCCCAAGGTCTGCAGGCTGTTTGAGGGGCAGTTCTGGGGATTCCTCCCCCCGGGAGCTGCGCTCCTACCTGGCAGGTTGTTGATGTAGCCTCCATCCATGAGGAGATGGCCATCCTTGGGGTCACACAGGGGCGGCATGTACCCCGAGAGGGACATGCTGGCACGGACGTACCTCCACAGGGAGCCTGCAGGGAGGGCAGCAGCATTAATTGCCCAGCATTAATTACTGCCACCCAGAGGGGAGCCTGGTGCACTCATTAAAATAATCAAGAGATAGAGGCTTTCCTCAGAACACTGTGAGGAAGTTATTAAAGCAGTTTATTATTTTCTATATCATAATCCTGCCTAGGAAAAAAACAAAGACTATGCAGTCATCAGGCAAAAGCCCCAGAATCTCCAGTTTTAAGCCCATTTCTCACATTTACTGCTTTCTGTGAGATCTCAGCAGATTCCTGAGTGCAGGGAGTGTCAGGGCTTGGTGGAGCTGGGGCTGAGGAGGGAAGGGAAAGGTTTCTCCCAAGGACAGAGGGATGGACAGAGCAAGCGCAGCTGAAGTCATTGTGTTCTACACACAAAGCCCTGACTTTTAGCAGGGCCTGAATATGAAAAATATAAGCTGTAGAAGCCCCCAAATTTCTATTTTCCCTCCTCTGTAACAAGCAAACATTTTCACTTGTGAAACGACTGCAAATGCCTGGTGGGGATCATTATCTTCTCTTGGGCCATTTCTGTGAGGGCTGTAAGGAACAGTTATAATCCTTTAAGCTGTTAGAAACAAAGTTTAATCAAGTAGAAATTGATTGGATGTGTTTCCTGTAAAACATTCTGCTTTAAGGCTCTCATACACTGATTTTTCTCTTAACATTTGCATCAGCCAAATTGGGAAGACACTGCATTTCCACAGGCCAAGAGCCTTGTCTGAGCAGTGAATCTTTAAAATACCAAGAATAAGTGAGCCTTGCAGAGTTAACTCACTGCTCAATAATTAACTGCTTGGTGCTTCCAACAGCAACTCTTCCTTCCCAGCAAATTCCCTGGGAATTGATTTTTTTCTTTTCTTTCTCCAAACAGATAACAGCTCTGTTTCCAACTATAACCCCAGCACTCCTGCTGTTAGCACAGGTTAATTCTGGCACGTTTGGGGTTTATGGTTGATAGTTTTGGTGGAACTTCCACCCAAGGAAACTGCTGACGTGTGTTCCACCTCACAGCCCCAGCCACGATGGGAAAAGGCAGCAGCTGAGAACTTCATTTATCTCCATCCAGGGCAGACAACCGTGACCATTCTCCAGCTGATTGCTATCCTTACATTAAACTCCCACAGGGATGGAGTGAGTTTCCTGACCTCAAATGGCTTAACCTGCTGTGGGATGGGAACACAAAACCTCTGAGAAGGGTTAATCCCTTTGGGATGGGAATACAAAACCTCTGAGAAGGGTTAATCCCTTTAGGATGGGAATACAAAACCTCTGAGAGGGTTAATCCCTTTTCTGCTTGTTTTAGCTGCCCTGATCAAAGCCTAGAGTCCTTCAGCAGCTCCACAGCCCCCCTGGAATGGCAGGAATGGCCAGAGTGACCTGTGCCAGCTCCAAGGACACACACCAGAGGCTGCAGCTCCCCACAGGAATATCTGGGGCACCTGGAGGTCACCACTGCAGTCTGAGTCACTGTCCCCTCACCCCAGACAGACAAAAGCCAATGGCAGTGTCTCACAGGGACACGTCCCAGGCCCCTCAGATCCTTCTCCCCTCTTCACTCAGTGACAAACAGAAAGGACTGACTGAAAATGAGAGCCTGACCCAGTCCCCACTTCAGGCAGAGTCTTCTGGGGGAAGACAGCTCCATTTATGGGGAATTTGAACCTTCAAAGGTTTTGGTTGCTTTAAGTCTGATTTATGGCTAAAACACCTGCACTTCACTGTAAGGATGCTTTAAGGGAACAGAAAGGTGCCAGTGGACTCATTTTCTCCTCAAATAGTGAATACAGCATCTCATTTAATTCCTTCCCAGCAGCCCTGTAACTTGTTATCTGTGCACAGCCACAGTTTGGTGCTCAGCAAACCACAGAGAAGGGAGAAACAAAAGGGAACACTAATTCCAAAGGTGAGAAGAATTCCAGGAAGAAGGGATGACCCTGAAGTCTCACATCATTATTTAAGAGCTGGAGAGGCCATGTGCACACTCACCATCCCTGTGGACCCTCATGGCCGAGGCAGTGATGTCGGTGGTGATGGTGAAGTAAGGAATCCACAGATCCTGCAAAAAAGGAGTCCCAGTTTTACTAAATCCACAACCCTGCACTTAACCCCACCCTGTGCCTGACACAGACCAGCAACGACCTCTGCACCTCACCAGACAGAGCTACAGACACACCCCTGCACGGATGGAGAAAAACCCTGCATTTAAATTCATCAATCTGTCTCTTATGCAAACAATCCATTCAGAACCAAGGCAGACAAAAATCCTCATTTCCTTTCTGCAATACAAGAACCCCTTGTTCCAGCAGAGTGTGCAGAGGCAGCAGACAGAGCTCCTCATGCAAAGCAGAGTCACCTTAAAATGAAGTGTCTTTATTTTAATTTCAGGTGGACAGTGGGGGTCTGATGGTCACCCTCATCCCAAGGGGATGCTCAGTGCTGGAGAACAATGTGGGGGAAGATTCAGCCTTCCTGTGTTTGGTTCTTACCTGGGTCACTCCACCGTGCTGCTCTAGGCCTGCCCTGCGGACGTGGCACTAAGCAAGAGACCTCTGATGTCACCAGTCTGGCCCTGATTTCACCCAGATGGTTCCATTCAGGTTTGTTCCCTAAGCTGAACAGATCTCCCCCAACCCCAACCTAGGCAGAGCCAAGCCCCTGAGACACCTCAGGGCAGAGGGAAGAACATGACCTATGGCCTCTTCACTGAACAACGTGCAGTTTGTACTCCCAGTGATGGAGCCAGGGCTCATTTCAGCAAGAACTGCAGATCCAACCTTTTCTGCAGTAAAAGAGGACACCACCAAACTCTGGAGCATTGGCTACAGGAACAAAGGACCCTGCCAGGTGGATCTCCAAGAAGATTCTAGAGGTTTTCTGAGATGCTGCAGGGTAACACAGCAGTGGGGAGCGGGGAACAGAAGGAGGATGAGACAGAAGGAATGGCCAAGAGTTTATTCAGTGGGGCCAGACCAAAGCACCCAGCCCTGCTGGTTTCAGCTGTGTCTCACATCCTACCAGCTGCAAGAAGCCAAGGGAAGGTGACCTCCCAACTGTGCAGGGCTTTGCTGGAGAGAGGACAGTTTTGAAAAGTTTCCATGGAGCCTGGTGAAACGGTAGCTGCCCAGGGGAAGGAGGAGGACTTGTCTGAGTAAACTGAGCTTATGCCCAGGAACAGCTGATGCTGCTCTGTCAATCAGAAAGGCTGAATCAAGAATGAACAGGAAAACCTGCTCTCCCAGGCAGCCTTTGCTCACTGGACATGGTGTCTGGGCTTTGTCCAGCACAGCTCTGATGGGCCTTAAATTCAAACCAAACACAGGTTTGGTCTCCAGGACCACTTGGAGCTGGAAGCCCTCCCTCACTGGTCAGGCTGCAACTCCTCGTGTGATTTCTGTGCCGTTCAATCTCAAATTCTGTGCTGCCAAGAAGCAGGGTTTGTTTTTTTTCTGGTGAGTTTAGTCTCTTCAGCAGCTCTGCAAAGCTGGTGGGGCTGGGGAGGACTCACAGAGGCTGCACCACTATCACAACCCTGGTGTAAATGCCAGAGGAAAGTGGATGAATAAAGTGTGATTACAAGAGTATTAGGGTACCTCTCCATGCTGAAGATATTCTGGTGATTGCAGTTCTCAGGGCATCCACCATATTAAGCAAAAACAGGGGAATGAGAAAAGAAATCTCTCTGACGCCTCCTTTCCTGCTCAGGCAAACACCTGCACAAAGCAAACCAACCCAAGCCCTCCCACGCAGCAATAAAATCTGCACTGCTCAGGGATTGTTCCACTGATTTTGGATCAGTGAGGTCTGAAACACGACTTAATCAGAGTCCGGTCTGATTCCTCACACCCAAACCCCCAGCTGAGATGATTTACAAGGGCATTTTGGCGTGGGGATAAGAATTCTGGCGCAGACAATACCAATTCCAGAGGCTGATGCTCTCACCGAAGGGTGGGTCATTGGAGAAGGAAATTGCTGTATTTCTTGAGAAATGTCTTTGAATCCCCCTGTCCTGGATTTGTGTCCGTGCTGGGTTCCTGTGACCCCCAAGGGGCTCACGTGGATGATCCCTGCTTGGGAAGCGCCCGTGGCTGGAAGCAGTGACGGCGTTTTTGTCACCAGGGCCCCACACGAGCAGCACTGCTGGGAGTCAGGAGACACCCACGTTCCAAGGGTTGGTAGGGAGCAAATTCAAGAGAAAATGGAAACCTCCTTTTCAGTGTCAGAAATAACAGCTCAACGTAAGCGCTCCCGGCTCCCGTGTGGGAGAGGGGTGAGGACTCGCGGGGGAAGCACAGGGGTGGCACCTCACAGCCACAGGATGAGAATTCTGGAAAAGGAGGATCTGGCCCAGAGTTACTTCATTTTAAACTTTTCTGAGCCATGAGGGTCAGGACCCACCGCAGCCCCTTGGGTAGGAAGTTCCCAGGTTTTGCTGGGATCACTGCAGATCCTCCTAGGAAGGAGCAGTTGTGGCCAAGCAACCAAACATAACCTCTGCTTGTAAGGCTGCAATTAACTCTTATTAATATTAATTTCCTGGTGGAAATCAGTGCTACCCACCCAAACCCACCCCAATTAGGGACAAAGTATGGATTTTTGCCGTTTGGATGCTTTAAAGGCTTTGAGAAAATATTTTGTCAAGCCTTAATGTCCCTGGTTCAGCTCCCGTTCCTGTCTCAGCCTCCCTTTTCCCTGGGGCAGCTCTCAGTGCCAGGACTGCTCACCCCTTGCAATGAAGGAGTCACTCCCTCTGTCCTGCCTGAGCTGCACAACATTTTTCCTCATTTATCTGAGGGAATTCTTGCCACATGAGGAAGCCCTCGGGCACAGAGCGAGGGGCTGTGATGGTCAGCAATAACATCACAGAGGTGATGCTGCTGGGTGCCTCAGAACTGCATTTCTCTTGGACAAAACCTTCCTGTGACCGCAAGGGAAGACCAGAATATGCAACTACAGCTGTTAAAATTCCTAAGGAAGGAATCTGCTGCATCTTAAAAGGGAAGTACAATGAACTGACTGCTGGAATCCAAAGCAGGGATAGACAGAAATGGCCTCACGTTGCACCAGGGGAGGTTTAGGTTGGACAGTAGGAAAAATTTCTTCCTGGAAAGGGTGGTCATGCATTGGAAAAGCTGCCCAGGGCAGGAGTCACTATCTCTGGAAGTGCTCAAAAGCAATGTGGATGTGGCACCTGGGGACATGGGGCAGTGCTGGAGGAATGGTTGGACTCCATGTTCTTCGAGGCCTTTTCCAACCATAATGATCCCATGATTCTCTAAAACCTGCTTGCCTCCAGCACCATCCCCTCTGCGCAGCAAACTGCTATTTTAAGCCACATGATGATTAATCACTTACTTTCATACTTCCATTTAGGTAAGGAATGTCTTGGATTATTTTTACCAAATATATTTAAAGTATATACAGTGTTAATTTGCTACATGATCTTTCATCACAAGGATGCAAACACAGGAATAATTTGGTTAAAATTGCAAATCAGGTAAAATTCCAAGGCTACCCAAACACTGTCTAAGCTGGGTAATGTAGGAAGACAAACACTGATAATGTGCTTTACAATCTGCTGCTGCTGAGGGGCGGAGGAGAGGTGGATTCCAAAGGTGGCTCTTGGCTCAGGTGGAGCACACAACACCAACTAAAAAAGGTCATCAAGTGCAAACCAGGACACAGAGAGCCCTGCCTTTATTGCAGCCTTCAGTAGGCTGCTCAGAAAAACTCACTCCAGCTTCAAAACTAAAATTCAAAAAAGCCAAACCCATTGCGACCCAATTCTCTGGTGTGCCCTGAAGGTCTCTGAGACCTGATTTGCAGAAAAGTAATGATGAAGCAGTCTCAGCTGCTCTTCTTCAGAATCACAATTTTCACTTCTTCTCTCAGACAATGGGATCCCTTTGTCAAACAGAAATAGCGACAAATAATCTACAGCTTGTGTTTTCTAAATCCATCAAAAAGAACAGGCTCCTTCCTGTAGTCATGTAACACCACATTCACAGTTTCACCACGTTTTCAGTCACCCAACAGCTCCAGATTTCCTATTAGCATGGAGAAAAGCTCTTTCTGCTCCAACAGAACACAGGGACATAATTTCCCACCCAGAAGGTGAATAAACAACCTACCTCTATCTGCTTATCTTTGAAGATGTTGTTGATGCTGTTGTTAAAAGCTGCTCCAGAAAACATAGAGGTTATTGGGTATGTCAAGTCCAGAATAGTCTTAAACACCGAGTTCATAACCTAAAAAGAAAAAAAAAAAAAAAAGTCATTTCAAAGGTAAATACAGGCCAGAATTCTTAGGAATGTGTGCATGAAGGGCTGCAATTCCAGAGAATATTCCAGAGCCTAGAGCGAACATGCTGGAAGCATCACAAGTGCAGAAAGTGTTGAGGGGACACAAATCCAACTGCAAAATCTACAACCAGGAGCTCTGTCAGTGGTAAATTAATATTTAGTAAATCCCAAAGCAGCAGCAACCCCTGGCTCTGCAAGAACATGCATTGCTTCCCCTGTGCCCCAAAATCTGCCCCAAAATCAGCCCCAAAGCAGCGTGTCCAGCACAGCTCTCAGCCTTTGCACAGGGACATGGATGGTGCAGCTTCACTCTTTTTATTTTTTTAATTAAAAAAAGACGTTATGAGTTATCTTCCTCTTCACCGTCCTTTCCACAGCACCTGTGTGGTTCAGTGGTGTGGGAAGGAAACCATAAATCCGTGTTAAGGAGTCCATTCCTTCATCCACCACTTCGCATTTGGGGATCACACCTGAGTTTTCTCCCAGATTTAAAGCTTTTCTCTGCCTCAATGGAAGCACTTAGAAAACCATGCCTGGGATTCTCTGGGACTGCAACAAGGCTCAGGCAGGCACATGTTAAAGAGCTTTACACACTTTCTGTGTGTCAAGGTCCATTGTTTGTCCTAAAGTGAGTTATTGGGATATGTTATTCCAATATTGCAGCGTTTAACTGCTGCAGACTCTGCACCAGCCAGGGAAACCAAACCACATCAGCTTCTTAAAGCACTCCAGGGCCCTGCACACCAACCCTTCTAACTGAACCCAGTTCTTCTAACACACACATCCTGGAATTAAGCTTTCATGGATTCCTTTTTTCCCCATTTCAACAGCATTATTACACCTACATCCTAACCTAAAATGATGAAAATCCCAAAACTTTATGGCATTAGGGCCATAGTATCTGTCCACAACCAGGCTATTGCTGTCAAATCCTAATAAATCTTAACAAAATTCAACGCTTAATATATTACATCATAGTTAAAGTGTAAAAGAAGACCACAAAACCCAACGAATCCCTTTCAAATTAAACAAGGTTTCACTGGATGAAATATTTCTATGAGGTGAAATATTTTCTCTCTCTGCATGTTCTCTGTAATTTAACAAACAACTTCCCAGAGAACAGGGCATCATTCCCAGGCACACACACGGAACAGCCTCAAACCTGCCAGCTGTGAAAGCAGCTGTGAGCAACATCTGGCCTTGGCTTTACTCTAGCAGTGATTTAAAGGGCAGCAGGATCAGCATACATTGTCATGCCCAGCTGCTTTTAAATTTCTATCAGGGATCTGCCCAGAGAACATGTGTGCAAGGATAAAAAAAGATCATTAAGAACAAGTATGGGAGCAGGAAATGTGGGAGAATGTAAAAGGCTGAGCACAAACCCAATTCTGAACCGTCAGCTTCATTCACATCGTCACTCTGGGTTTGATGTGGTGAGGACAGTGTGCCAACCTAACTATAGACTGCTACCCACAGCTTCAGAGGGAGATGGAATTAGTGCTGCACCTAAAATAGGGATTAGGTCTCTGACAGTAGTCAGAGTGATTAAATCAGGGGAAGAGGCATTTACAAAGAGCCCTTTATTTAATAGCAAAGAAAAATCTCTCCCACTCAGCACCAGGCTTCCCTTGTTGCAAATTATATTTATAATGCTGAGCCTTTATGTTTCTCCTAGTCCTGATAGTGATCTTGTCCCTGGACAAAATACTTCTAATTAACAGTTATTTCTTAATATTCTCATTTCTCAGAGCTGGAAGATGCCCTTTAGCTGACGCTGATGGCCAACAGCTTCCCTCAGCCTGCCAGGAATAGCTGCTCCCACCTCCTGCTCCCCAGACAAACTCAGATAAAGATCTCCCTCTGCAAAGGCACACGGAGCCTTCTGGCTCCACTTCCTCCCAGCAGCTCAGGGATCAGCTCCAGCAGCTCCCAGAGCTTCACCCCCTGACAACAGCAGGATGGGAACTGCAGCCCTGAGCCAGCTCTGCCAGCGCTCTCAGGGACTCTGCAGCTCATGGAATCACAGAATGGACTGGGTTGGAAAGGACCTTAAAGCCCACCCAGTGCCACCGCTGCCATGGCAGGGACCCCTCCCACTGTCCCAGGCTGCTCCAAGCCCCGTCCAGCCTGGCCTTGGACACTGCCAGGGATCCAGGGGCAGCCACAGCTTCTCTGGGCACCTGTGCCAGGGCCTGCCCACCCTCCCAGGGAACAATTCCTTCCCAATTCTTCATTACCTTCTCATGGACTTTCATTTCTACAGCCCTGCTGCAAGATGAGATTTCTTTTTAAGAAGACCTTCAATCCTAAAATGATTTTTAAAAGCGGCCCTGGGGTATAAAAAACTTCAGCAAGGAACAGACAAGGTTCTGCTCACAGAGCAGAAGGACAGGAGCAAACACACGTGATGATGGACAAGAGGAATTTTCACCTCTCGCTCTTTTGTTCTTTGATGCAGAATTGTGGGAAACTGGTGTGAAAAGCCAGTATAATCCCAGGACTTTTCAATGTTCCTGGCTATAAAAAAAGTCCAAGGGTATGGGGAAACTTACGCAACAACAAAAATTTCAAACAGATCCAATATTTTTTAAACTACTCAAAAGATCACCCAATGCCTTCTCAGCATTCACCTATAAAGTTTCAATAAAACAAGGAAAGGAATTCACAAAGAATGTTAAATAAATAAAATAAAAACATAACTCAAGGCCACAGGTTCAGCTAAACAGCACTACAGGGACAGATTTATCCTGAAGGCAGGAATTACAGATCATGGAAGTTCAGATTTAAAGGCAAAGCATTAAGGAATCTAAGAATTAAAGAAAATTAAACTGATTCCATCTGAGACAGCAGAGGCACCTCTGACTCAGGTGAAGGAGAGAGGCAGGCAAGGAGAGGTCTGTTTAATGCAGATTCAGCCATTCTGATCCTGTGACATTAAAAATCATCTGCATGATCATCAGCTGACACGATCCCTGCAGGGGCCAAGCAAGATGGTTTGGGGCATTTCAAAGCAACAGGGATGGTGGGATTTTGCAGGCAGCCTTTTATCTGGATGTCCCAAATTCCAGTGTTTGACTTAGAGTTAATTTCAACACCCCAAATAACACAATCAAAATGTTAAATGTGAACTGTCGGGTGTTACCCGAAAGCAGATTTTACCCTTAATACAACAAAATTTTAAGGAAAAAAAACTACCCAGTACACTTCTGCCTTCTGTGGTTAATCACCTCAAATCCAAAATTCTCTCTGCAAGGCACCCAGAGGGAACACTCCAAGCTGGCCTCGAGAGGGGAAAAGCTGCCCTGCTGTAACTGCTGTGAGCCTGATGAATAAACTTCCCAGCTGGGTGATGGAGTTTTAAAGATGCAAATTCCGAAGGCCCAAAGCTCTGCTGTGCCCCTTGGCAGGGTTGACACCAGCCCTGCCACAGGCCGTGGTGGAGTGCCCATCCCTGGGGGGACACCTGGGGACACGGTTTAGTGGTGGCCTTGGCAACGCTGGGTGAACTCGATGATCTTAAAGGTCTTTCCCAATGGTTCTGTGATTCCATGACTGCAAGAGAAGAATCAGGATGCAGTCCCAGAGCAGCTTGGGCTGAGCCAGCTGAGGCTGCTGCTCCTGCCTGCCCCAGCCCCGGGCCAGCCCAGCTCCCCCTGTGGCTACAGCTCCTGGGGGAGCTGGGGGAGAATTCACACCACAGGGAAAATCAAACAGGAGGAATTTCTGGATCTCCCAAAGTACAAACAGAGCAGGGTTAGAGGCAGAACCTCGTGACTCCATGGTCAGAACCCCCATTTCTTTGAGCAGTCAGTGCCACCAGTGACAGGCAGCAAACGATGGCAGTGTCCCACCCAGCCACTCTCCTTCCCCTTATGAGCAGCTTTTTAGCCACACACACCTATAACAACATTCCTTTTGGAGAATATTCCATTCTCTGTGAAATATTTATACTTCAAGGTATTAATCCTATTATTAAAAAACACAACAATCTGCAAACACCAAAGCTCTGCCTTGTTTGCTTTGCTGGTGAAATAGAGGTACAGAAGACACACAGAGACAATAAATAGTAACTAATCTGACTGGGAATTTTCACATTTCCCCCTGTATTTTGACAAGAGTCATTTATTTCTTTGCTGCTTCATTAGGTGCACAAAACACATCCCTTTAAAAATATCCCTTCTCCCAGCACCAAGCGTACAACTAGAGATACGCCAATTTCTAAAAATACCAAAAAGAGAAATAACTGCAGGACAAGCAGCATTTAGTCTGATGGATTAAAAGATACATAAGAAAAGCTCAGAGTTAACTAATCCATCCCAACGAAGACATTTCCCAACTGCCCCCAGGCTGGAGCAGCCAGGCTGTAACTCAGCAATAACCTTCAGCAGCACAAGCTGACAGCTCCAGAGGAGCAGGGAATGCTGCAGCCTTGCACTGCCTGAAGGAAGGAGCTCCTGGGGCATCTCTGGGGACAGCAGGGAAGCTCCTGCAGCTTTGGGACACAGGAATTTGGGGATTAGCTGAGGGATGGTTCACCTCTCTCACACTCAGTCCTTTGGAGTGGATCTTCCAAGAATCCCCAACAAACCTCCTGGGGCTGTTTCCCACACAAGGAGCTCCTCTCCCTGCTCACTATAAACACCATGCAAGAGTCAACAACTCAGAACAGCCACTGATAAAGAGGATTTATAATCCCCCAAACACTCTGAACATTCAGGGTGATCTTGGACAGGGGATTTCACAGCTCTCTTCTGTTTGCTGCCATTCTGCTGGACACTGCTGGTGCCAGTGGGAAGGGTTTCAAACACAGCAGGCTTGGCTTTTGTCCTTCTCAAGCCCTTGGACAATTTCTGGGTTGGACATGGACCTGCCAGAACACTCTAGGAAGTTCTGAAAATCCATTCTTCATTAATAAGATGAAATGTTTGCTCTAGCAGAGGTCATTAACCTCTCTTCACACTACTTATTGGCAGATTGGAAAAGCCCCAGGCTGAGCCAAAAATTGCCTTTGAATTTGTGAAACATTCTCTGAGCTTTGCAATTTGTGTTCAAACATTAATCAATAGATTAAACCATTCCATCTTTAACTGTTCCTGGTAAATGTGACTGTGGCTCCAGAGTGGGACCACAGTCCTGAGAAGCTCAGGAAACATCTCCAGCTCTGCCTCAAGCCCTGCACAGGGGAGATCTGACACACAAGAAGAGAATCCTCTGGACGAATGCACAGAGGAAAATTCCATGGCTGTAGCTTAACCAAGAGCTGGGAGAGAGGGCAGAGAGCCACAGAGTGCTGGGGGTGGCACAGCCCTGCAGGGAGGATCAGCACCCACTCAGGAGCTGCCCTGGAAGCCTCTGGGAGTGACCAAGGTGGGAAAGGAAGAGCAAGGTCAAAGGGATGTCTGACACGATTCAGCGCTGTTGGTTTTATGTTTTTAATCTTGAGCCTCCCCCAGCTCTGTGATTCCAGCAAACTGCTCTGGATCATAAACCGTTTATGTTTTGGGTGCAGCCCAACCCAGCCAGGCACAGGCAGTTCTTAAATAAAAAGGCATAAAATCGATATTCTTTTGGCAGGAAGCGATGGGGAGGTGAATCAGTCCCACAGTGCTCTGCCCACCAGGACAGCACAAACATCCCAGGGCCTCAATCTGTATTTTAATGCCTCAGACAATCAGCTTCCAAGAGACAGGTTTTGTTGCAAAGCTATGGCAGATTAGAAGATCCTTGGGAGACATAAACAGTGCCCATATGCCAATGACAGGCTCCTATTTTCCCCTGAGATCCAAGAATCTTAATCTCATTTATAAAATTCCCTATGTCGCTTCATTTTCAGTAAGAAAATCTACAGGAAAATGAGATTTTGATACGAACAATACAAAGTTGCAACCAGCAAACTTTAGAAATGACCCTCACCTTCAGTCAGTCTGAACCAGCATCACCTGGGACAGTTTTTATCCAACATCTGATCAATAAATAAAACCAAGGCCAGGCTGGACAGGGCTTGGAGCAACCTGGGATAGTGGAAGGTGACCCTGCTCATGGCAGGGGGTGGAATGAAATGACCTCTAAGGTCTCTTCCAACCCAAACCAGACTTTGATTCCATGATAAATAAACTCACCACTGAAGTCACTGTTTAAAACAACCTTCCCAAAACTTGGGTTAACTTTGTAAAAAAGGTTTTGTTTGTAATAAATACTGAAAGTTCAGAATTTCTCCTGACTCCGAGTCCTACCACTGTGGAGTGCACAGGCAGGACCAGGAATGACACATTTGGTAGTTATTTAGAGAAGGATTACCTCTGTCACTCAGTTCCACTGACACATGACAGCATGTGAGAAAGAGAGAGAATTACACAAGAGAGAAACACATTTGTTGAGAGCTGGAAAGGAAACAGGCCCCAGCACATAAAAAGAGAAGAAAAAACAAGGATAACCACAGGTGAGCACACTGAAACAACATCAGTGAGAGCAGAGCTAAGTCAGACAGTTGCCCCCTGACTCCTTGGACATGGAGCAGTTTTTCCAGGGCATCCATCAGTGCCAGGCAGGGCTTGTTCTGTGGCACAGACACCGAATTTCAGGAGGCTGCACCGCCCTGCTGTGCCTGGGCCTCGCTGCAGCCGAGGAGGGAAGTGCAGCATTCCCAGTGGAAGGAACCCAGCACTCCCAGTGGAGAGAACTGAGCATTCCCAGTGGAGGGAACTGAGCATTCCCAGTGGAGGGAACTGAGCACTCCCAGCGGAGGGAAGTGCAGCATTCCCAGTGGAGAGAACCCAGCATTCCCAGTGGAGGGAACCCAGCATTCCCAGTGGAGGGAACTGAGCACTCCCAGCGGAGGGAAGTGCAGCATTCCCAGTGGAGGGAACTGAGCATTCCCAGTGCTTACCATGGCCCACTGGCGAGCTTTGATCCTCATCTGGTTGTAGCTGCGCTCCTCGGCGTACAGGGCGCTCATGAAGGCGCCGATGGAGGTGCCCCCGATCATATCCACGGGAATTCCAGCTTCGATCAGCGCCCGGATAACGCCCACCTGGGAGCAGCCCCTGCGCCGAGGGAGGAGAGAGAAAAGGAAAAAAAGGCACTGTCAGACAAGCAGTCATTGAGGGAGTGCAAAGACATGAATGGCGCCTTCTAAGGAAGCGGAGCCCGTGCCAGCTGAGCTGCCAATCTCTCACAAAACGAGCCCCGGTGCCAGGAACAAACATTATGAATGCAGGAATCTTCCCAGAGACTCGCAGAGGATCCGAGGGAACACGACCACGCAGCCTGGCTCCGGTGGGAAAGGCAGGGAGATGAAATCAGCCGAGAGCTGAGGCGGTGGACGGGCGAGGAGAACGGCAGCGTGGATTTGGGGGAGCAGAACCTGCTGGGGTCCTTCCAAAGCAGCCAGGAAAGGCTGGAGTTCAGAGCCCTTCCCAAGAGTTTCTTTTCCAGTGATTCTTCACAGAAACTGAGCCAGCCTGGGATACTGGGAGGGGGCACCACCTGGATTAATAATGAATTTAAAGGTGGAAACAAAAGCAAGCAGAGACAAACAGCAATGAGAGAGCAGAGGTTGAGTCTGCACACAAACCCAGGAGAGGGCAGATGAGCAGGTAACTTTGGAGGATGATATAAATTCCTTCAGGAGAATTAACATATTCCTTGATGTCAGGTGCAGAAGGAATTCTGACCAACAATGGAGTCAGTGATAAACAACAGATGAAGCTCAGTGCTGATGGGACAAGAGGAAAATAGAAGCAGCAACGCCCCTACAGCAACCAGCTCTTATCCTGCTCTGCTCACATGGATTTGGGAACGCCTGGGGATATTCCCTGAGAAATATTAACCCACTGCTCAGTGCAGGTTCAAGTGGCAAAACAAAGAAACCAAAATAAACCAGAAAACACAAGAACACACATCCAGGATGGGCCAACATTTGGAAAACTGCAAGCAAGCTCAGACTTCTCGCCCAAAAAAAGAGCAGAACTAAAAAACGACAGAGAGGAGCACAAAAGATGACCAGAATATGGGATGGACTTCACATGAGGAGCAATTAAACTCAAATCACTGACTGGGGAAGATCCTGAGTAATGGGAGACATGCAGGGCCAGCAATGATATCACCATGCAGAGATTTTAATGGAAAGGAAAGAATTCGCAGACAGGTGTACGTAGAGCCCAAACTGGGGAAACCACTGTTGCCACATGCTGGAGAGGTCAAAACACAAATGGATTTAAATGTGGAAAGGATGAATCAAAGGTACCAGGCTGTCAGTGGCTACTAAACATGGGAGGTGCAAGCTGGTGTTCAGGAGGCTCAGAAGCTGCTAATTGCTGCAAATACTTGTTTTTGAAGCAGTTGCTGCTGCCCACCATCGGAAATGAGAGAGCAGAAGTGGAACGTTTGATCTGATCCTATGAATATCTGATCAAATCGGATCTTTTATCCCCTAGTGGGAGAAGTGTCCATCCCACAGAACCAGCACAGAACCACAGAACACTGCAGTGGAGGCCAATTGCCTTCCAAGTAGTCCAAACCTACAGCCTCTGCTTTCAAATGCTTTGCCCAATTAATAAGAAGCATTTTTGATTAGTTCATCCCACCTGGATGGATGCTTTGCAGTCTAAACCATAAAGCAGTAAAAAAATCTTCCTTTTCCTATTTTCCTCCCATTTTCTGCCCCCCACAGTTTGCTCTATTTCCATCCTCCTTCCCCTTACTGTTTACATCCTATAAATACTTGCTAACAGCTGCCAAGTCCACCGTAGGTGTCATTTGGCCAAGCTATGCTGAGCACATTCTTTCCATCCAAATAAATCCCCTCCAGCTGCTGAAATGCTTTGGGACAGGTTCGTGGTTATCCTGGGTGTAAATGACTTCAATGACAGATCCGTGCTGCAGTAATCCAAGAGCAGAAAAAGGCTCATTTCGCTCTCCTCTCCAAATTCCCCTTCCCCTCTTCTCCTACTACTTCTTCCCATAAGATGCCCTTAGTTAAAGGGATTATATTTTTATCCTGCCCATTGTTTTAGGCTTTTAGAGTGCAGCTATTTTTGCACTCTGCTGCTCGTGCCTGGCACTTCCCACTGCCTCAGCCCTGATATTCCTCCAAGGAACAGACCTTGCCCTACAGCATTCTGCTCTCTGGAGACAGCCCATGTGCCTTTTAGGGTGTGGGAAGGACCTTAAAGCATTTCCTTAAAGCATTTCCAACAATTTTAAACAGGCCAGGAGTAGCTCCAGACTGGATTCTCTCCCTTTAACTGTTTCTCCAGATTCACACATCCATAAATACAAGGGATTTGATGTGATCACTCTGGATTTGTTCCTACTTCGTTGCACGATGCCTTTGAATGAATAACAAAAGATCATTATTACTTTCATTGGCAAGTCATCCCCTCCTTGTGCATCCACAGAGTCCCTGCCAATATCCCACTGAACGTGTGACAGCCACAGATCTCCAACAGATTCACGGATCCCAAAGTGAGATGGGAATTAAAGTCCTTTTCCTGCTTGTAAAGGGACCTCTCATAAGCTGCCTGACTAAATTATATTTCATTTATACACAACCACAAAGTTGATTCTTCCAGCTCCAGCACCCCGAGCAGGAGAATTTGTGATGGGATTTGCAAACTAAATCCTGAAAAAGGCAAAAGTGCCTGAACCCCTCTTTTCTCCAGCTACCACGCAGCCTCCTGAAAGATATAAATGGGTTTTTTTTCCCTTCTCCCTATAGCTTTAGGCCATCACTGCCCCAGCAACATTACTACAAGAGACTTCTCAATATCTCCTCTCTGTTGGTTTTCTCCTGGGCACTTCTTCCAGCTCCACAACCACGGGCAGGCTGCCAAGGGAAGCGTGCGCCGGCCCCGGCGCCCTGCCAGGCACTCACCCCTGTGCCAGCATCCCAGGGCTCCACAGAGCTGCAGCGGGCAGCTGCAAACTGAAGAGGCAAAGAAATCGAAGCCAGGAGCAAGAGGCATGTTAACAGCCAGAGGAGCGACGCAGATAAAACAGGGACTGAGCAGTTCTTGTAATACCAAAACCAAAACATTTCACAGGGGACGTGCCCTGGTTTAGGGAAACGTGAAAATACAAGTGTTGGGCAAGAGGAGAACAAAGGGAGATGGCTCGTGCCAGTGCTGTACCTGCACAGCAGTGACACCACGGGAACAGGGACAGCTCCTGGAGGACATGGAGCTGGATGTCACTCACTGCACAGGACAGGGACATCCCAGAGAGGGAGCACACCCAGCGTGTCCCTGGAGCGGCACACACAGCTTCCTGCACCCTAAAGCTGCCTGCAGACCTCCCCTGCCAGGACTAATGCTGTCCCAGGACAGGGACAAGTGACCAAGGACAAATGACCTACAAGATGACTTTCAATCCTTTCTATCAGAACGCAAAGATTTGCCCAGGCAGTGCAGTCAGCATCTAACCAGGAACTCTTTTCCTTTGTATTCAGAGTCTAGGACAGGCCTGATTCATGAATGCCCTCTGCAGAGAGAGCTGGACCAGCATCACCCAGCTCGAGGAGGAGCTGCAAGCCAGAGCCAGGCTCTGCCCTGAGCATCAGCTGCCCGAAGTGCTGCTTTCTGCACTCACCAAATCGTGATCCCTGTGCTCAACAAGCCTCCAAAAGCAGTGCTAAACTCCAAGCACCACTCCTTCTTTACTCCTCATGGTCACAAAGAGGTCACTTGGTGTGGTCAGCGGCACAAGAGGAGACTGAGGGGAGGCCTCACTGCAGTCACAGTTTCTTTGCGAGGGAAAGAACAGGGACAGCTCCGATCTCTGCTCTGGGACAGGGACGGCACCCAGGGCACGGCTGGAGCTGGGCCAGGGCAGCTCAGGCTGCAGATCAGGGCAAGGTTCTTCCCCCAGAGGGTGCTGGGCACTGCCCAGGCTCCCCAGGGAATGGGCACGGCCCCGAGGCTGCCACAGCTCCAGGAGCGTTTGGACAGCGCTGCCAGGGATGGACAGGGTGGCATTGTTGGGGTGTGTGTGCAGGGCCAGGGTCCCTTGCAGCTCAGGATATTCTGTGATTCTGCGAAAGAAATGACCACAAAACAAGGAGAGCACTTGTGGGGTTGGAGACCTGCTTCCCTAAATACCTCAGCCCAGCACACACAGAGAGCTCAGCCTTCCTGCCAGGAGGTCTTGCAGGAAAATTCCTGCTCTGAAACGAGCCCTTGCTTTCATCCCCTGGGGAAGCGCTGCTGGCATGTGACTGCAATGCACGAAGGCCAGAGCAGAACTGATAAAAGGAAAATTCCCCCGCAAGCCATGCATGTGTCGGCTCCGCACGTGCTGCCAGGGCTGGGATAGATCCGGCTCAGGAGGAAGGCAGCGGATGCAGCAGGATATTCCAGATTAAAGAGCCAGCAGGAATGCAGCTGCCCTCCCTGCCCTGGGCAGGGGCTGAAGGAAACACAATCAACACAAAACCAGAGCCTGTGCACCGATGTTTTGCCCACAAGTTGTGTTTAACACATCAGCAGATGCTGTCTGCCTGTGTTTGAAAGAACAGCCCCGCCTGGGAGCTGCCAGAAGGGACACTCATCTTTCAGACCATGGCTCAGGGAGCCGCCAGGCAAAGGTGCAGCTCAGCCACCTCCAAAGCCCACTTCAGCTTCAGAAGGGAAGGCAGAATGCAGCCTCAGGCATTCAGCCCCACCAGGGCCATGTCTCCTCCTGACTCAGCAGCTTGGAGATCTCCCTGAATGCTCCCAAGAAATGCCATTTCCTTTGGTTAAAAAAAGGATTAAGGCCATGGCTGCTGCAGAGCTCTGCTGTGTCTCCCACCAAAGCCTCCCCAGAGCAGGACACAAAGCTTCCTGCCCCTCCTTCCTGACAGAGGCACCTGGTAAAGGAGGCAGAAAAACAGAGGAATTGTCAAGGGGCTTTTATTAAGCTCCATTGGAGCCCAACAAACCTGAATTAAGACACTCTCATTACCCTAAAACTCCTGAAGCAGCAAAGCCATAAAGCCAACCTTTCCCTGGAAGGGTTGTCCAGCCCAGGGCAGTGATGGATTTCCCATCCCTGGAGGGGTTCAAAAGCCACGTGGCAGTGGCACTTGGGGACATGAGTTAGTGGTGGCCTGGGCAGCCAGGTTGAAATGGTTGAACTTGATGATCTTAAAGGTCTTTTCCAACCTTAATGACTCAGTAATTCTATGAATTTGTATTTACCATGTCCACTTTGGAGATGTGTAAAAAGTGCTGCATTGGGCAGCACTCCCCCAACTCTGCTCTGAACCCAACAGAAATAAACTGAAGGTGCCTGAGCTTCCAAGCCCATGGGAGTGGACAGCACATCCTGAAACCCACCCGGTCCAGAATCACTGACACTTCTGGGACCAGGATCCCAAAACTGCGGCTGGTGACTGAGCCTGCAGCTCTCAGAGCAACAGATGCAGCCACAACCACTACAGAACCATTGCCTGAGTGGTGCTGGGGGCCGTGGATCCTTCCTGGAGTCACTGTGGAGGTGCTCGCTGTTCTGGGCCAGGGGAATTGGATCTTGTTTATGTGCAGAGCTGCAGAGAGCGGCACAGCAAAGGTGACATGAGGAAAAGTCTCCTTTCCATGAAGAGCAGCATTTTTTGGTGTGTTCTGCAGCCGATCCTGGCACTGAGTGGCTCAGCCACTGGCTCAGGAATGGAGCAAGTCAGCTACAAGTTGCACTGGATTATCTCCAACTGGCACCTCCCAGCTTTTGCAGCAGCAATATACCCAAACATTGCTTTGAAATCTCATCCTAGTTATATCCTTCCAATAACATTATTTCCCAGCTTTCCTGACCATAAAACTTCTCAGGATCATAAATCTGCCAAAATTATTGCAGTGATTTTCTGCCAGCTCCAAAAGGACACAGAAACCAGACCCCTGCATTTCTCCTCCTGTGGTTCTACATGTGCACTTAAAAGCAAGTTTCTGATCTTGACAACATTAATTAATTGATTAATTAATCAACTAAGCACCATTTCTAAGCTAAATAGAGGGAATAACCCCACATTACTAGACTGTCATCCTAACATCCAATACCAGCAGGATCTTTCCCAGCAGCTGCCCTGGAGGAGGCTTTCTCCCTTCCACAGCCCACACATATTGATCCAAAGAGATCTGAATTTTCCCTGTCTTCCCCTTCATTAACAACAGTGTCATTCCATCCTCCCACTTAGCTTTGCTCTCAGATTTCCACCATCTCCTTAGGCCAGAAATGACACATTAACCCTGTGCCAGGCAGGCACATCTGGCAGAAAAAACATCTCCTATTTATCACAAGCCCAGTGAAACCTCCTTCCTGCAAGAAAATCCAAATATTCTGTCCTTTTATAGCCCTGATCTTGTTTCTGCTTTATACACTAACTTTAGAACAAGCTTTAAACAAAGAGATTTGTGTGCCTGACACAGAAATAAATGAGCAAAATGTGTTCAGCCATTCCAGGAGGGCTGTCAGGGCTACCCTGCCCTGGGGTGTGATGGGATACAAGAGTCAGGCACTGGAGGAGTGAAAAAGCACAAAATGGTCAAAGTAAATTATAAAATGCACCAGGGATTTTGTTTTCTGATCCCAGCTGGCAGCAGCATGCTCAGAGAGGGGCACAGGAGCAGGGAAGAGGCTGAATGGCAAACTGGACCCACTTGGGGATGTCACAAAATCCTGTCTCTTACTCTGAGCCAAGGAACCATTCAGTTTACATCTGCAAAGAAAGATAATTTCTTTGGAAAACAAATATACCCTCCTTCTCCACCCCTTGGAGACTTATTTATTAAAGCCTTGGAAGAACCCATTTTGAGCACATCTGGAAGCTGCAGCGATGCAACCAAAGCATTTTAGAGAATATAACTGGGAATTTACTCAGAACTTCTCTTCAGTTTCTTCTTCTTTAACAGGAAGGCTCACTGCCCAGGTAGGGCTGGACAGAGATTCCCCAAAATCTCAGAAATGCAAGAACCACACTCCTGAAAGCACAGGGATTTGCCAACAGAGCTTTGCAACTGCTCCATGGGAAGTGAGCGCAGCACATGCTTTTACACCTGACAAAAAAAGGTGCAAAACCAGCAACAAGAGCTGCCCCACAACTTCCCCAGCTCCTTGTTTAATTTCACCTGTTTATCAAGGCACTGCTGTGAATAAATGAGTTTGGTGGGTTGAAGGCTGGAGAGCAGGACAGCAGAGTCCAACTCAATCACCTGCAATTAATTTTAGGGGGGTTTAAAGCCATAACTTTAAAGCAGATGACTCCCAAGCTCCTGCTGCTTGGAGGGTTTAATAGAAGCTGTTATAACCTTCAACCTCCACGGCAGATGGGAGCAAATGAGCAATTACAGAGGTGCTGCAGATGGGAAAAGGGAAAATCAGATCATTAAGCATTCCGTGGGTACCAAGCCATGTGAACACAGCTTTCATGGGCACGTGAGGACCCAATTGTTACACAACTCTCCGAGCAACTGGCATTCAGGTCTGGGAATTTGGGAGCAGCCACAGGCTGTGCCTCTCCCCCAGCTCACTGGGAGGCAGAACTCTGAATTGCTGCACAAACACAATTAAAACCACGCTGAATGCGCCGGGCATCGCTCGGGATGGTTCCTCCCTGAAGAAATCAAAGCAGAGCCTCTCAGGAGCAATTAGGCTGCAGCCTCTTCCCAGCCATCTGCAAACACAGAGCCCGAGGCCCTCGGAGGAGCTCCCAGCCCTGTCCCAGGAGCTTTGCTCAGCAGCAGCAAATACAACTCACTGATTTATTTTTAGGGGTTGTTTTTTGTTTGTTCAAACTACTAACTCCAGGGCTGACCTGGATAAGACTCCAATTAGATATCCAAACATATATTATTGTCATCTTTCCCAAGTAGGAGCCCACCTTCCTTACCTTTCTCCTTCAGCCTCCCCAAAACAGCAGCAGAAGTAAAACACCGAGTCAAAGGTGCAGTTTTATCTTTAAGGATAAAGAGTTTTGCTGCTTTTCTGTTATTTTACCTCCCGAATATTGTCCTGGAATCAAATCTGGTTTTTGAAAGACACAGGGGTTCCAGGAGCCTGACTCTGGAATTCAGCTTCCCCTCTGTTTATCTGCACGTGGCAATGGATGCTCCACTCGTGACAAGAGCACAGACAGCCAGCCCAGGCCACTTCTCCGAGCACCTACAGCAGCAATCACCAGCTCTGAAACCCCCAATGCACCAGTGTGAGCTTCAAAAAGGGTTATCACACAGAAAAATTCCACTCCACCGTGCACTGAGATACAGACATTTATCTACACACACAAAAGCCGTAACACAGATCACCAAAGAGTTTCCCCTCCTCTGAAATGCTCCCAGCCCAGCGCAGGCTGGCTGTGATGGGGGAAGGCTGCAAAGGCCGTGAGGATTAACCTCAGGGCTGCCACCTTTCTGCCTTTCCAATGTCAAGAGACAGACTGGCCTGGTGTACAAAGGGATTACTCTGAAGAACAGGAACTATAGAGGAAAAATATTTCAAGTATTCAGAGGTTGGGGTGGGTTTTTTTTTCCATGACACAAAGCAGATTCAGCCCCTTTTGTATCATTTTCCCAGCTCCCTGCTGCAGAAATCCTGCTTCCTCAGCTGTTACTGAGCACTGACAGACTGCAGATGCTGCACAGCAAGCCTGATTCTTCCATTTAAAACAAGGGAAGAAGCATTTTTCAAGTTCCTTTCATACCTCAGCTTAATTTGCTGGAACTTTAGAGCATGATCAGGATGAGGAATGGGCTCCTTTTAGCAGCACATATTCCTCAAGACCTGTCTTGCTAGACAAGAGGAGAGCACAGCCCTTACGTGCCAGCTCTACCTTCAGCAAGCACTTGGAAATGGAACAAGGATTTCAGGGATGCTGCCTGACTGCATCGGGGGGAGAGAAGGGAAAGACAGGAACTGCAAAAAAATCCTTGCTCTTGTCTGGCGTAAGTGGAAATCAGGGAATGGTGTGAACCCAGTGCAGAAGGGCCTGGTCTGTGCCAGGCTGGCTCCATGCAGGCTGCCAGACACTAGGCTGGAGACAGGATCCTGCCAGGGGTCAGCAGCCAGAGCCCCCCAGATCTCCTGCAGAAACACTGATTGTGCCCTGCACTGCCCCAGGCAGCACAAAGTGTCCCCTGATCACTCCTCGAGTCAGCTCCAGCACAATCATTGGAAGGTTTCAGGAAATTCCCCAGACACGTCCAACCCACGAGGCAGCAGCATAAATCCATTTACATTTGGGGATAACAATATGCTCCTGAAACCCCAAACAACTCCTCCTGGTCATGGTTTATATTCTCTTCCCCCGAAGTGCTGCAGAGCCATTTCCAAAGGGGGACCTGCCCACGCTGGGTTTCACCAAAGGAGAGCACAGCTCTGAGGGTTTAAGCCATTTCCTCAATTCCATCAGGAGCTGACCCCCAGCACCACTAAATCATTTCTGTCCCCTCCTCTCTCCAGTGATTTAACCCTCCAGAGCTGCCAGTGGCTCGTGGCACCACAAGAACCTTGCAGAGGCTGGTGCTGCCCTTCCAAACCCCTCCTAGCCAAGGTCACAATGAAGAACAACGATTTTAGCAACAATTTTGTTCCATAATTTACTTCAGAACAAGCATTTCCTCAGACTATGTTTTTGAGCACTTAAAAAAAAAAAGAACAAAAAAAACCCTGAATCCAATTTCTACAACATTTCAAGCTGTCAGCTCTGTGCCCTGTGAATTTTAAGCAGTGAGGCAGAGACACCAAATTAAGGGGATACCTGCACCCCATTATAAACCACTGAAAACAACATTAAACATTGCAATCAATAACCTATTTGCAAACTTGGTGCAGTCCTGATGCTCACTGCATGATCTGGACTGATTTCAAAGCCAAGTGCATTTCTGTTGACACACAGGGACACCCCCAGGATGGCAGAAGCAGTTTGAAAAATGCTTTTTTTTCACAATAGGTCCTTTTGTGAGAGGACGTGAAAGCAGAGACTGAGAAAGGAACTAAAGGGCAGATGTAAAGAAGAGAAGAAGGAATGAGTGGAGCAAAAATGGCGAAGAGAAACTGGGAAATCTCAGGGCTTGGATGTGTTAGAAAGGGAAAAGAGACTTCCAGACTGGCAGACACAGCCAGGTGGAAAAAGAAAAATGGAAAATAGGTTGTCTGTGATCAAGACAGGAATGGAAGTGTGGAGACACATTATTAAGCAAGTTCTCAAGATATTACTTTTATCTTCCAGCACAAGGAATTGGTCACAACAGCACTTGGGCTCCAGAGACCCCTTACCCCTCCTACCCTGGGGTGCCCTGAGCAGACTCAGCCCACGTTAAGCCTCGAACACAGCAAAAGAGCTGAAAAACACTTACTGTGCTCCAACTTCTGTGAGGAACATCAGGAGCCCAGGAAATTCCCATGGGATTTTTCTTTCATCCCTTCTGTAATCTCTCCATTGAGTGTGTTTAGGATCCCATAGGGGAAAGCACAGCTCTGTTCTTTATGGCAGTGTTTTCCAAGAGTTTTCCTCTGGAGGTACCTTCAGGCAGCAGATTCCTCCCCTCTCCTCCCACACACTCCTGAGAGCTCATTGTCTGGGTGCCTGTGGTCAGGTTTAACAGCTTAAAATAGCAACTCTCCCCATATTTCCAGTTCCTTCCCTGTATTTGAGGTTCAGTAATTGATCTTATGAACCCACCAGCTCCATCTCAAGTTCTGCAGGTCTGCAGTTAGAGTTTTAAACAACATCCACACACACTTCTCCTGATAGGGGTAAAAAGCCTCCTATCATTAGTTACCTGTCTTAGCTGAGGAATAAGAATTAATCTTCCTTAACTGGTGGAACTGAACCTGAAGCACCTGCACCGTAAAACTTCACAAGGGGTTCTGTTCTTGAGCAAGACTGAACCCCAGGGTTTCATAACCACAAAGCAGGAAAAGGAGCTGAAGCCTGGGACGGGAGCTGTCAGCACCATGGGAGCAAACTGCCCATCCCAAGGACATCACTTGTCATTGGAGCAGCGTTTCCACCCCAAATTTCAGCTTTTTATGCCTCAGATGTTGCATCACGTGCTGGAAGTTGGGCTATGAGGCGTCAACTCCACCACTGTACCACTAGCCAGCTCCTTCCACCCCCTGGAGCCAAACCTTGGTCCTGACTCAGGGGACATCACCTTTATGAGGCCCTGAAAGACTCACTTAGATATTTTCTGTTTTCTCTCCCTGTGCTTCTCCCTGCTTTTGTGGACCATGGAGCAAAAGATGACATCCCAGAAGGGATCTCAGCTCTTCTCCACAGAAGCAGAACTGCAAACCACACCTTCCCATGTTGTTGTTTGACCTTGGAAGAACTGAAAACAGCCCCAAAAAGCCGAGGTGCTATTTCTACCCTCCCTTCCTCGCAGCACATTCCCCAGCCATTCCCACTGTTGCATTACCACGTTATGCTGATGAGAATTTAAATGTTCATTAATTCCGGCAGCTTGTCAATTTTTCCTTAATGAATTCAAGCAAGGGAAAGAACTTCATGGCTTCTCTCAGGAAAAAAAGCTGATGAGAATTTCACAGGAGGAAAGGAAGGAATTTCTTTTGCCTGCAGTGCCCCTCTTGCCAAACACCAGACCTGCACCATGCAGTGCAGAAGTGAAAGTTTCGCAGAGTTAACATGGCAAAATCCAATTAAAGAGGAAGTATTGAGCATCTAATTAATAGGGTAACCACCAAAGTCTGTCTGTTCTCAATTATCATGAGACAGGGACAGAATTAGCCAGGATGGGACCACAAGGGTTTTGCTTTAAGGCTCCTCTCCACGTTAGGAGAACAAACCAAACAGAAAAATCAACCCCCAAAACTTACTAGTGTCTGTATTAATCATTTCTGACTCCTCACACGAGCATACTGCAGATTCAGCTTCTGCATCCTGCCAGCTCTGACAGCACTTAATTGCTGGGGGTGTAATTAAAATGCTGCGTCACCAGCCATGGAACAGCAGCACCATGTCCCTGCGCCTGCTGAAGGCAGCCAGGAGCTCCCCAGACAACCTGAGGAGGAATATCAGATCTCACAGCACAGCACTTACTTGCTTTAAAGTGTTTTACATGGAGAGATCAGGTCATCAATCCCCAAACTCGACTCCTTTTTTAGCAGGATGGAGCGGGGGAGGCACCAGAGGGTTTGTTCCTAGGCAAGAGCTCCTCACCTCCCAGCCACACTTGCAGGCTAAAAGCACCAACAGTCAGAAAAGGAATATGATCTTCTAAAGTTCTCAAGTTCTCAAAATCTGTGTCAAGTTTTTCCTTATGGCATGTCGGGAGCTTTGCATGGTTTCTTTTCTGCCATGATTGCTCAGGAACACAAAGGGACAAAACCCTCCCATGTGCTGCCAGGCTGGACCCAGCCTCCAAATAAAAGTTCCTGCACCTCACTGGAGATGCACAAGAGCATCCACCATGTCCCCAGGTGGCTGTGGGCAGGTGCCACCTGCTCCTTGCTTGCCCCAGTGCTGAGGACAGTGTGACCTGGGCATCCCTTCCAGGCACTGAATGCCCATCCTGCCTGTGCCAGGCATGGCTCAGAAGCTGCAGGGCTTTGTCCCAGTGCAGAGCCAGGACAAACAAATTCTTTGTGTCTTCTGGAAGAAGAGATCAGTGTCTGGTGGCAGAGAAAGGCAGCAGGATTGAGAAGCAGGTTTTTACTCAAAGGTGCCTGAATGAGCTGGAGCTGCAGCCAAGTGTCACAGGGACAATAACAGAAAATCCTCCATGGTTTATCCTTCCTGCAGTCCAGGAGCTCAAACACAGAGTGCAGAGAGCAAATGTGATCTCCTGAGAGCAGAACAACTGAGATCTGCCTCTCAGGGACTCTCCCAGCCTCTTCAACCCTGGGTAAAGCCATAGAATGGGGAGATAAAGCCAGGCTCTAAGGAGCTCAGACTACAGGTGGGCTCAGCAGCAGCTCATGAGTGACCAGGGGGGACATGGACCTGCCTTTTTGTCCTTCTCTGAGAGCTCCCACAGGCTGCAGGAGCACAGACAGGCAGAGGAGACAACATGATTGTTCACCAGACACACAGAGCCCACAACAAAAAGGGCAGAACTTGCTTCTCCTACACTGCTGTTTTTATCCTCCTTTTTCAGAGCTGGAAACAAAGAAAAGGCAGAAAGGCCAAGTTGCTGAAGCCAACTGCCCAAAATGAAAAGGTCTGAGCCACATCTGTAGAGTCAGCAAGAAAACTGTGTGCAAAAAAAAACCAACTACTTGACACATCAAGTGCTGAGGTGAGATAATAAGTTTGAGGAGAAAACTAAACAGAGAAAGGAGAAATGAAAAGACACTCTGATGAAATATCTATAAATATTCTTCGGCAGCACTCCTCAGGAGAGGCTGAAATGCCCTGCCTGAAGCACAGGGCTGTGGGGAGAATGGAAGGGAAGGGATGCTGTGCTCAGAGCCTGTCCAGGCTGGCAGAGGGCTCTGGCACCACATCCACTCATCCCCTGCAAGAACCTGCAGCTGACAATGAGTGGAGACAGCATCTCCAGAAGAGAGCAGAGATTCCTCATCCCAACAGCCCCTTCCTCCTCCCTAAGCACATCTCCTGCCCACCGTGGATTTGTGTCAGGTGCTTTAGTGCAGACACAGCTTCTCACCAAGCACCCAGCCCGGCACAGCTCTGATGCTTTGGCTTTTCCCTTTATGCTGTGTGGGACAGGCACAGGCACTGCTGGAATAAAGGCACTAGGATCAGCCCCAAAGCTTGTGATCACAGCTTTGCTGAGGGCAGGCACAGGGTGGGCTCATTGGGCTCTGTGCAGGGCCAGGAGTTGTATTTCAGTGATCTTTGTGGGTCCCTTCCAGCTCAGGGTACTCTGATTCTGAAATAGCTCAACCCATTTTCTTTCCCCAAAGTCTTAGAGATCCCCAGATAGTTCTGTAATAATTATTTACTTGCTATAAATTTTAGTTTTAAAACAGCTCTGCTAAGACAACCATAGCAAACCAAAGAAGGGGTGGGCTGTAGGTGGGAGGGCTAAAGGTCAGAACAATTATTTATGGAAGGTTTATGTCTTTGTTGCAGGGTTTGATGTGTCATTATTCTTGCAAACACACCTCAAAGGTGTTATTTTCCTAAACACAAATCCCCCTTCCTTCCTTCAAACTCCACAACATTTCTAAGTAAAATTAAGTTAGCATTTAACAAAAGCAAAACACTGTAATTTTAGAACTGTATCACTTCAAGTTGTTTTATTTTTATGCTCACAGGAGAAAGAAAACCTTTAGTTCCTATGAGCCTTTTGTCATGACAAACCACAACGATAATTACTAGGAAGCTGCTCTTGGTAAAACCTCCCAATCCGGCTGTCACTGGGAAGCCAGACAAACATTCCCAAAATAACAACTAAATAATTGATATTACTGGAATCACAGAACACAATACCTCGAAAAAAATCCCCACCAGCCAGCCCCTGTCACTATTCCCTCTCCCTGGCTGTGTGACCAGCGTGATTCCTGCTCTGAGAGCAAGGTGGGAGGTGGGAGATAATTATTATTATCCAAAGGCCATCAACAGTCTGTGCAGAGACCCACGAAGACGTTTTGGGTCTGACTGTGCTTTAATCACAGGATGATTTTAAGTACCTGGTGTCCAATCGCTCAAAATTCCCTTGTTAGTAGAAATGGGCAATCCAAGAATTGACTTTGCCCTTCCAAAGGCAGAGATTCAGAGCAATTCTGAACTTTTACATAGTTCTGAGTAATTTTGTCCTTTCCCAGTCTCAATTATATTCTCACTTACAAAAATCTTTATGTAACCACAATTTAGATGATTATTTAATGACTAGAACAGCATTCTGTACCGTTCCAGGGAAAACACAATGCTCACAGCACCCCTGTGCCAGCCTGAACGCCCTGAACAAGCATTTCAGCCCGTGGCATAGAAAGCCTTTCAGAGAAGCAAGAAATATCCCATTTATCCACTCTGTCCTTAATTCTCTTCAAGCCCTCCCCACTGCAGGGATGCAGAAATGAGCAGATTGATAGCTAATGGCCCATGGCTCGTTGCTGAATGGGTGATGAGCATCCAGAGACCCCAAAGCCAACAGAGCAGCAGAGCAGCTTTGCAGAGAGGGACAGCACAGGACCAACACAGGCTCAGTGACCCTGCTCCTCCTTACCTGGGATCCTGCACACCCGCAGGTGGGAGCTTGCAAATTAAGTAGTAGAACAAAAAAAAAACATAATAAACAGTTTGGCAAAAATTACAGCAGTGTTACAGAAGGAAGGAAGGGAACGAGCAAAATGTGCTGCCAGCAGTACAGGAGTGCACAGATTTAGCACGACACAGGCTTTGGTAGAGGCAGAGATATCAGCTGGGAACAAAGAACAAACCACAAATGCTTTGTTTCAGCGGATGAGAAGCCTCCTGAGATACTCAGATAAAACAGAAGCTCCCCTCTGCTGCTCTGCTTTGTGTCTCCACAGCACAGAGCTGGTCTCGGAAATGAAATGCTGAAAGCAGCCCAGGTGAGGGGCTGTGCAAAGGAGCAGATCAAGGCACCTGTGAGACACTCGAGGAACCAGCCCTGGCTGTCTCAGCACCAGGGGCTGCTCAGGAGGAGCTGGCACAAAGGAGCTCCAACCTTTACCACAGCGAAGGCTCCCCCGAAGCACGCGCTGGCCCAACGACAAAAATGTGATATTTCTGTGCACTTAAACAGACAGACTGCATGCAAATTGGGGATTTTATTTTCTGAGAACTGTATTTCAAAGCACTCTTCTAAAGCAGGGCTTCAAGAACACAGCGATGGAGACAACGAAGGCGGCGCTCGCTTGAGACAAAGGGCGACTCAATTCTGTCTCAACAGAAAACTCTCCAAGTAAAAAGGGATTCCAAAGAAAAACGCCAGCAATGATTTATTTCTAAAGCTCACTAGGGTTTCAGATGGAATTCTAACAGAGTGCTCAGCACACACCTTGTCCTTGTGTCTGCAAAAATACACTCTTTCTGTAAGGTAAAGCTGTCAAAGCGTATGGGTACCTGGGGGTTTGGAGGATTATAAAGATGAGAACATTCTCCATTAGATGACATAATTCCTCTTACTGCTCGAACTTTGAAGAGCTTTGAAATACTGTGAGCCATTTTCTAATATAAGAATCCATAAGGGAAAAAAAATCCATAGTGTAGGCCAACAGAAAGAAACGTCATCTTTCGTGCCCTGGTCACCTCCTGGTATTAAACCCAGCTTATGAGAGGTCTCAGGAGGTCAGAAACACTCATGTTCCTTCTGCAGAAATTCTGCACAAATCCCCACAGCAGGCTATGTTAGTCTAATTCTTCAGCGTGTCCTCCCCCAAACGCTGCTCTCAGAGCAGTGTCACAGGGTGTGTGTTATCCCAAGGGCTCAGTCCCAGCCCAGGGACAGCAGGACTCTCGGACCTGGGAGATGCACCAGCAGAGAGTGCTTTGGGTTGGGAGGGACCTTCAAACCCATCCCATTCCACCCTGCGCCATGGGCAGGGACACCTTCTGCTATCCTGGGCTGCTCAGAGCCCCGTGCAGCCCAGCCCCACCCAGGATGGGCAGGGACACCTCATGCTATCCCAGGCTGCTCAGAGCCCCTTGCAGCCCAGCCCCATCCAGGATGCCCACGATGGGCAGGGATACCTCCCCTCTACCCCAGGATGCCCTACCTGGCCCCTCCGCCGCCGAGCACCAGCGCGATGGCGTTGCCGGTCAGGACCCGAGCCAGGCGGGAGAAGTCGGAGTGCCGGTCTGGGGTCTTCTGGAACACACGTTCATACATCTCCACCTGCGGAGGAGAGCCGGGCCGTGGTCACTGCACGGGCAGGGCAGAGGCAGCCAACAGCACCCTGCTGAAAGCTGCTGCAAAGATGGGGGGGCTGCAGCATCACTTCTGAGGGGAGGCTGCAGGAGCTGGGGCTGCTCAGCCTCGAGGAAAGACAGAGAGGGATCTGTCCCATGTCTGTCCCTGTCTGCAGGGAGGGCTCCCAGAAAAGGGTCCAGGCTCTGCTCCATGGGGCCCAGAAAAGGGACAAGAGGAACAGGAGCTGATCCCAGGGAGTCCCACCTGTGCAGGAGGAAGAACGTCTTTGCTGTGCAGTGCCAAGCACTGGACAGAGACTAGAGAGGTGTGGAGTCTCCCTCCATGGAGATACTCCAAACCCATCTGGGCACAATCCTGAGTGACTGTTCCAAGGGACCCTGCTGAGCAGGGAGGTGGGACTGGAGGAGCTCCAGTGGTCCCTGCCAGCCTGAAGCTGTTGGTGACTCTGTTACAGCTCTTCTTCAAAGGAACAGAGGCCGAGGAATCACCCAAACAGCTCCAGTGAGCAGTGGCATCTCTGTCTTTTATAACTGCCAGGAGAATTTCATGGCAGTGCAGTATTTCGTTTGGAGCTCTTTCTCTTCCTTGACAAGGATCTGAAGTTCCTGGGAAGCATCCCAGGCTGCCTCTGCCTTATGTTCAGCAGGGCTTTGTGAAGCACAGAGATCGTCCCAACAAAAAGGACTCTATGGCCCTTTCAAAGGGACTCTGAGACAGTGTCACTCATCTCAGGATACTGAAATTACTCTCTTCAGGATATCAAAAAGCCAAGTATGCACCCATAAAGAAAACCCTTATCAATGTTTCCTGAATCCAGTTGAGGCCAAACAGATTCAGAGTGAACACTGTCTGTGTAAGAATATTATGGAGTTTCATTATCCCAGACTCCCTTTGATCCACAGATGACAGATAAAGGGACTAGACACCAAATCAGGAATCTCTTACCAGCTTGGGCAGACTCCTTTTGGAGAAGACTCTGCGTGGGCAGTGGATGTGGAGGTGAGCAGAACACCAGCTCCGCATGTTGAGCCATTCCACGGTGCGGGAAGGGAGAGGCCCATCCTCCTTGTGCAGCAGCACCAGCTGCTTCTGGGCTCTCACTGCCGTGTTCTCCAGCATCCTCTCCAGCTGCAGCAGGCATGGACACCCGAGGAAAGGACAGTCAGGTATAGGCTGCTCCAGTGGCAGTGTCAAATACATCCCCATCCCTATTCCCACCTGAATCCAGGCAACTCTGCACACTCAGACCCCCAAATATGATTGATTCAGACAGCCATGCTGTTAACTCTGGGCTTACACAGCACACAGAAGTCTAAAATCAGCCAAGGATTCAAACCTGAATGCTTAAAAATGAATGTTTTTGACTTAAAGCAGGTTATTAAATGCACAGCACAGGCAGGTGCTGCTCCTGCAACGTGAGATGCTGCCCAAGTCAGACTCAAGCCCCAAATATTCAGTGTTTTCCTCTTTCCCTTCCCATCAGTCCACATTTTTTTCCTCCTTGCGCTTCTGATTTTGATTCTTTTGTTGTTTTAGGCAACTGCTGGCAGCTTGTTCTGCCTGTGCTTCCTGCCTCCCACATCCAGGCAAGAAGAACCCACACAAAGGGACACACACGAAAGCTGCACGTGGGACCAGCCCAGGCTCTTTGTAGGTCACACTCAGCACTTCACCATCCTAAAAAACCCCACTCGTGATCCCTTTTTGAAATTTCTTGCAGAATTTTTGTCTGGTCATACGACTTAGGTGATAAAATATAAAATCATAAAAATACATAGCAAGGGGAAAAAAATTACAGCTTAAGATCTGTAATAAAATACACTAAATAATTCATACACTGCAATTTAGATCTACTTTTTCCTAGAGACACACCATGAATTTCATCCAGGAAAAGAATTTCTCTATGTGGAGATCCTGCAAAGAAGTTCTGGGCAGAAATGCAAAGCTTCAAAGCAATTTTTGATTTATCATTAGCCAAAATGACTCTTTAGAGGAAAAGAACTTCGCTGGAAGTACTTATACATAAAACTCGCCATTTCAGAGGATTCTGATGCAATTCTTTTGCTATTCCTAACATGCATTTCTCTGGCATTTTTCATTATTTATGCCTCACTGGGTGTTAAACCTGGGAAAGCACAGGGGTGTGAAGCAGCCTGCTTTGACCTGGCCTGCTCCCAGTGCCAAGAGGGGAAAGGAGCAGCTCCCCCACCTCTCCCACAGTGGGCTCCTGGTCTCCCAGCCCCACGATGAGGATGCAGTCGGCCTGGCGGATGCAGCGCTGGGTCCAGGGGGTCAGGGTGCTGTCAGCCTGGTACAGCACAATCCTGTGGATGTCCTCCTGCTGGCCCAGCCAGCTGGTCAGCCTGTACTCGTGGATGCTGGGGACAGAAGGAGAATGGGGAATTCAACTGGCTTTACACCACAAGGGAAAAGAGAGGAACCTTACACAGGCAGAGACCTGCATTTCCTGCTCAGCCAGGATCTGCTCCCAGCTCCAAGCTCCTGCTGGCTCTATTTCTTCAAGATTTATACCATTATTTAGATACTCTGAGGCAAGAGAATGCAGTGATGCCTCACTTCAGTAATGCTTCCACAGCATCCCTAAGAATGAGCACACTTGGAGCAATTCAGCTTTTCCAATTCCACAAGCGAAGAAGTAACTGTGGAAAAAACCCACCCACACCTGCACCAAATACTCTTGAAATGTTATTGCCTCCAACACCTGGACCAGAGAGCCCAGTGTACGTGAGAACACAGGATTTTATTCCCAAGCTCTGTGTATTTATAAGAAAAGTACAGAGTCATTCTGCATTTCCACCAAGGACAGGTACCTGTCGAGAGCAGCAGAGCCCAGGCGCTGTTTGATGTTGTCACTGGTGAGCAGCAGGGCAGGACCTGGGGGAACAAGGAATTTCATCTGTGAACACTTGAGCTCCTGATAAACTGTGTGAAGAAAACTGCCCAGAGGAGCTGTGGCTGCCCCTGGATCCCTGGCAGTGTCCAAGGCCAGGCTGGACAGGGCTTGGAGCAGCCTGGGACAGTGAAGGTGTCCCTGCCATGGCAGGGGTGGCACTGGATGAGCTTTAAGGTCCCTTCCAACTCCAACCATTCTATGATTCCAAGAATTCAATTCCATGAATTTGCTTTGAAGACCGTGATGGATCAGTGCATCAATCAGAGCTGACATGAAGTCCTCACCAATCCTCCCTATTCCCAGAGCTCTGTTAATGCATTAGTCACAGCCTGCAAGCTCTGTTTTCCCAGTCCTGGTGTCATGTATGATCACAGAATCATGGAATGGTTTGAGCTGGAAGGGACCTTAAAGCTCATCAAGTCCACCCCTGCCATGGGCAGGGACACCTCCCACTGTCCCAGGCTGCTCCAAGCCCTGTCCAGCCTGGCTCTGGTGACAGTTCCTACTGCAGCTGCACTTTCAGAAACTCAGCATTCAAAATATCACGGACTTTTACAGCCACAGAAAGCCCAGGAACCTGCTTTCAAGGAAAAAGTTATTCCACTGACCTCCCAAAATGCAGAACACGTTCATCCTGCACTGAACCAACTCCCCTGGTGAATTCTAAAGCTCTCTGCAGCATTATTACTTCTCATTCAACATGCCAGCAGGAATCCACACCACTCCCAACCCCAAAAACATTCCAAAATCTGCAGGGCACAGTCAAACTCCACTAGACACAGACACATCTGGCAAAAACCTTATATCTGAGTTGAATTCTGGTGCATATAAAGCTTCTTGCAGGCACTTTAGTTTAATTTTCTTATTAGCAATTCTATTGCAGCAGCAATTTGTGCCATATGTGGTAGAGGTTGCAGAGTGACTGCAGGTAAATAAAAAAAAATAAGCAAAGAAAACTGAAGGGAATAACTAGTGAAAATATTACCTGTCTTGTATCGAGAGAGACATTCACATTTACAAAACATGACAGAGAAGCACTTTGTATTCATGTTTTCATTGTGCAATCCTTCATTGTTTCATTAATAACAGAACTGAAATTTATGTACTAAATAACAAAACACTTCATTACGTGAGCCGTCTCAAGGCAAGGTTATAGTGTGCTCAGTAAAAACCCAGGAACTGTGAACAACTAACATGGCAGAACAAAAGCAAAACCCTCATGTACAGGTTGGGAATTGGCCATCCTGACCTTCAGGGCCAACTCATCTCCCCCTCAGCGCTCGAGTCCTCCTGCAAAGGCTTCACTCTGCTTTAATTGACTTCACTGTTAGACTTGAAAAAGTTCACAAGTGTCATTTTTCATCTCATACTTTCCAACACCCAAATAACATTTGCTCTTTGCTGCACTGATTACCAAGGAAGAGCAAACAGAAATGGACAAAAATATCCCATAAGCAGAGACCAGAATATAAAGCTGGTGAGAAAGCAGAGAGAAGGATGATCCAAGAACAGAGTTTGACTTCCTCATCCTCCAATAAAAATTCTGGAAGTTGGTTCCTATGAAAGCAACGAGTCCCAAGCAGAGGGAATGAGCAGCAGAGCTCAGCCTGCCTTCCCTCCTCCCTCTGCTGCTCCATGAACCATCCAACTGCAGCCCCAGTGTTGGAGTGGGGTCTAGCGCCTTATTTTTAACACTGGCAGATTCTTTTCTCTGATTCACTGTTCACCTGATGTGAAAGTGGGTCTGGCACAGCTTTGAATGGCATAATGGGATAAGAGAGGTCTCCCAGAGGAAATCCTGACGGCACTGCACAGGATAGGACAGCAAGGGAGAGAGGGCAGGTCAGCTCTGCAAGCATTCAGCAGCAGAGCCATCACCAGCGTTCATTGATGTGTCAGAGTGCTCAGCTAAATAGAAATTACAGGTGGATTAAATATTCTGACAGGATATGTGGCTTACAAAGCTTTCTGGCAGAGGTGAAGTTTAACAGGCAAAGACAAACAGCCTGGAATGCCAAATGAGCCGAGGAATGCAATAAAAATGTGAAGTAAGAGAGACAGCAGCAAGGGAACAGCATGAGCACCTCTGTGTGTTACCCCTGCCCCGGCACTGAGAGCAGGAGCACCAGCCCTGGGGATGCTCTGGGGCCCAGGCCCTCAGGGGACACCACTAACCCCAGGGGACACCATCAGACCAGTGACCTGCAGCCAGAACACCTTTCCCCCAAGGTGAGAGGCAGAGTTGGAAGGGCTGGGGGGGATCTTTGTGCTCCTTCAGCCGCAGACACCTTGACTGGGGTCAACTCGTGCCCAGCAAGCATCGAAAGAGCCTTGGAAATCATGTCCAGACCCCACCTGAGATTTGGGAAAGCAGCAGGTCACCGAACAGGACACAAACAAGGGTGCCCAGACGGACCCTGGCTGTGCCAGCTCGGGAGGAGCTGCCCAGCCTCCCATCCCTCCACATGCCAGGGACACGGGACAGAGATTCCCAGACCTCCACTCATCCCCAGCAAGGAACACGGTGATGCTTCCAACAGAACCAACTTGTTTTGTCTCAGAAATACCAACCATCTGCTCTGCACTCCCAATTTCTAGCAGGCTCCCAATTAATCAGCCATTAAAAACCCTCCATTAATGCGACGAAGAACACCAACATATGTGAGCTCAGAAAACAGAACCAACAAAAGTGTTACTTAAACTAAACTGCTGAGAGCAACCAAGTAATGCAAAAATATCATTTCCATCCCTGGAAGTGTCCAAGGCCAGGCTGAACAGGGCTTGGAGCAGCCTGGGACAGGGGAAGGTATCCCTGCCCATGGAAGGGGTGGGATGGGATGGGCTTTAAGGTCCATTCCAAACTAAAAACTCAACTCCACACCCCTCAAACAGCCCCACAGCAGGCAGGAGTGACCAGGTCAATGTGTCAGTGCATTATCACAGCCACACCCCTCTAAGCACCCTCTCTCCACCCCTGGCATCGCCCCACGGGCACCCTCCAGCTGGAGTTGGCATCACGGACACATCCCTGCAGCCCTGGGTGCCCCGGCTGGAGCATCAGGCACAGGATGAGCAGCTCAGAGTGCAGAGCACAGGAGAGGTGATGTGAGGTAACATGAAATATTTACCCAAGCCCTGTGGTGCCTGTGCCAGCAGCAGATTGCTGGGGAGGAGGATCACAGCAAGGAAAACTCAGTGCCATTCCCTGAGCCTGCAGCAATCGCAGCTCACGGAGTTCTCCAGCCCGAGGTGGAGACTTGGAATAGCCTGGCAGTTTTCTGTCAGCCAAGAACTCCCAGGGATCCTGAATCCCAGGTCTGCTGTGCTCCAGGCTGAGAGAACTGCAGGTCTCACGCCAGGCACAGGGACCATGGTTTCTGGGAAAACCTCATGGAGCATCTAAAGCTGTACACCAGAGCCATCTGTTTTTCAGTACAGAACTAAGAATTCCAGGCAAAGGAAGGGAAGGGAAGGAAAAGCTGGGAAATAGCAGAGGTTTGGTTCATTTTCTCTGCTAAGAAACACTGAAGAGAAGGGCTGCAGCAGCCCTGCAGCAAAGCTTCCAACCTCCTCCCCCAGTGAGGGGAAAAAAGCATCACACAAGACATAAACCCTCCCTTTCCTTCCAGGGTTGAGCAAAGTAGTCACTTTGGTCATTTTTTCCCACAAAACATTAATTTCCTAAGATATGCAGGAGCAGGAATACAGGTGTCCTACTTCTAAGTCTAATAAAACACAGTCCGAAAGTTGTCTCAAGAAATGAGAGGCCCAGAGGGCAAAGAGTGATTTCTGAGGCTCAGAAATGGTTGCAAACCCACTTCACTTGAAAAACACACCCACATCAAAACACAAGGCCAGTAAAAAATTCAGCACGGAAAAATTTTAGCAGAGCAAAGTTACTTGGTTGGACTCTATCAAAAGAAGATTTACTTTTGGCCTAATAAAAATCTACAAAATTATGCGTCAAAGTCACATAACTGATAAATGAGATGGATGTCAGAGGATCTTGCCCAGCAAAAAATACCAAATTATGCCAGGGGTTCAGGCACCACAGTGAATATTTCACATTTAAATCTAATCTGTGTAAAGACAGGCAGAACTGTAATTAAAAACTCCAATAAATTATTAGCAAAGATATTTCAGTGAGCTCTCCAATACATTTTACATTTTTAGAACTGAAAAGAAGGCTTAAATTTAAAGGGCAGAAAGGAATGAGAGAGACACATATGTTGGATTTGAATCCCTCTCTACTTCAGTTTGAAATTCTGTGAGATCAGAGGGCTCCCACATAGAACCAGAATTTGCACAGCCATGTGGTGTCTTTTAGTTGTTCTCAGTAAGGGAACAGAAAAATAGTCAGGCAAATACTTTTGAAAAATCTGAATACTGCAGAAGAACTTCTTATCAAAAGATGCTCTCAGCTCTACCAGCATTAAGAGGAAAAGAATTAATAATAAAAATAGACATCATGAACACTGACCAGAATTCATCAGCATGATGAATTGCACAGCAGTGAAACCTGCCCCCCTTCCTGGCACTGCGGTTCAGAGCTGGAAAGTTCTGCTCCTGCTTTCTGCAAGTTCTGTATTCCACAGCCTCGTTCTTTGGAGACCCAAAGCCCCAGACTGGGAGGAAGGGCTGTGACACTGGAGCCTGCAGCACAGCCTGGGGACAGCAGGGACACAGCCTGGGGGTCACTGAGGACCTTCCTGCTCTGCCCACTGAGCTCAGGGCATTTTTCATTCTATTTCTGTCTCAAGGTGAAGGCAGGTCCATGCACAGCCAGATCCCAAATAAATCCTTCATCATACAGCTCCTGACAGCAGCAGAGCTGCCCCAGCCCTGGGCCAGCACAGGAAGGAGCTGGAGCTGCTGCAGAGAGCCCAGAGGAGGCTCCAGGATGAGCAGAGGATGGAGCAGCTCTGCTGGGAGGGAAGGCTGCGAGAGCTGGGGGTGCTCACCTGGAGAGGAGAAGCTTTGGGGAGACTGAATTGTGACCTTGCAGTGCCTGAAGGTGCAGGAAAGATGGAGAGAGACTCTTTACAAGTTGGGAGTGCCAGGACAAGGGGGAACAGCTTCAAACTGACAGAGAGGAGGTTTAGTTTAGAAAAAAATCGTTCCCTGAGAGAGTGGGGAGGCCCTGGCACACATGCCCAGAGAAGCTGTGGCTGCCCCTGGATCCCTGGCAGTGTCCAAGGCCAGGCTGGACAGGGCTTGGAGCAGCCTGGGACAGTGGGAGGTGTCCCTGCCATGGCAGGGGTGGCACTGGATGAGCTTTAAGGTTCCTTCCGACCCAGGCCATTCTGTGACTCAAAGCTCCATGGAAGCACAAACATCCCTTAGCATTTAACTGGGACACAATCACTGTCTGGAAACAATATGTGAATTATCATAAATCCCAGAAACACCAAATGTCAAGGAAAGCAGCACAAATGGGGTGGGGAAAGCTGTGGGTGGTCCCACACATTGGTGCTCCCTGTGTGCAGAATGCATCCCTGATAGAGAGCAGGCTGCTCACCTGAGCTGTTCCCATTACAAATCAAAACATTCAAAAGAAAAGAAAATTGAAAAAGACTTAATTCAACCCATAAAAATGAATTAAGCAACGAAAGTACTAAGTCCTGTCTCATTACAGGCAAAAGTGTTTGGTTTTTTTTCTGGGGGAAGGAAGATTCTGAACACTTTTCCAGTATTTGTGGACATTATATATTCACTATCAGACTGAGATTTTCTAGTTGTCATTATTTTTATATTCCTTTAATAATACAAAAGTAGCTAAAAATTACCCAAAAACCCCACCAAAATCCTGTCCAATAGATTAACCTGCAAGCAGCTCCAATTCCAAGCACTGCCCACAGCCTTCTCATGCCAATTCCAGGAAAAGGAAAAGCACCTTTTAATTGTATGACATTACAACCCAGCCTGCATTCCCACCAGGACTGGGCCCAGCTGAGGCCAGGCTCCTTCCCAGAGCTGCAGAAGCTGAGAATTCCTGCAGTGATCTCTGTGTTCCTGCCTGCATCCTCCTAATTCCTTCTATCCTCACCTCCAACCTGCAGCAGGGAAATTCAAGGCATCACAGCAATGTTCAGCTAAGTTCATATTAACAGGAAGGGGAAGGAATTTTCTATAATAAATGTATTTATTTGCAAAAGAAAGCTGAAACCAGCTGCTTTTCCCTCCCCACATATTAAGGCTGCTCTCCACTGCCCTGGAACGTATTTGAAGCCCAGAGCAATGAAATTACATGGATCAAATGTTAAATATGGATTAAATGTTAAGAATTGTAATCAGATGTTGCCATTTGACTTACAAATAGAAAAGAAGGTTGGTTCAAGAAAAAAAAAACCACCAAAAAACCTGTGAATAGCAGCAAATCTAACCAGCAAACCCCCTGATTTTCCAAACTAGGAATGCTGAGAGTTCCTTCAGAGAAGATTCTCAACGAAGCCTTCTCCAGCACACTAACACCTCCCCATCCCATGAAGCCAGGGCAGCTCTGATCCCAGGTCACCCCAAAGCCAATCTGGGAGCTGGGGACGTGCTCAGCTGCTCAGCCAGGCCCAGGGCAAACCTTTCCACACGGAATCACAGAATGGTTTGGGTTGGAAAGGACCTTAAAGCTCATCAATTCCACCCCTGCCATGGGCAGGACACCTTCCACTGTCTCAGGCTGCTCCAAGCCCTGTCCAGCCTGGCCTTGGGCACTTCAGGGATCCAGGGGCAGCCACAGCCTCTCTGGGCAACCCATGTCAAATGTGCAGGTGAATAGCAAGACAATCTGAAAGGAAATCCAAATTTCACTTCGCTACTCAGTTCATTGTTTGTTGCAAGAAGTCAGAACAAAAAATAATTCTAAAATCCAGCCCCTTTCCTGAAAGGAAAGCGCCATCCAGAAGTGGCTCCCAGCACCCTGTGAGGCACTGAGAAGGAACACCCAAACAAATCACAGCCAGAGGGTAAAGGAGAAAATACAAAGGCTACCAGTTGATAAAAAAAGGAGGAAAAAAGGGAATGCTGCTTCTGCTAAATAAAGAAAGAAAAACTGCAGGCTGCCAAGAGCCCCAGCAGAGCTCTGCAGAGGTTTTGCTCTGCCTGCGGGAGCTCCGTGGGGCTCAGGGAGCTCGGGCTGGGCACGGAGCGGAGGCTGCCGAGGGCACAGAGCTCCTGTGCAGCGGTGCTGGGCACAGATGGCTCCCTGTGTTTCCCCACAACACTTTCCTCTTCCCACTGCAGCCGTCTGCTCCCTTTTGGCAGCAGCTTCAGGTGCCAAGGGTGTACAGAACCATCTCGAGCTGCCAAGCGCGGCACAGGCGTCAGCCGGGGAAGGAGAAGGAGAAGGGTGAGGGAGGCAAGGCCGAGTGACCCCACCAAACCCTCTCTGGCACGTTCCTGCTGCTTTCAGCCAAAATGGGCATTTTTAGTCTGAATAGTCCATCTACCTACTTAAGTTTCTGTTTGTTTTATTTACAGGCTCTTAGTGTTGTCACACATCAAAACAAGCTGGCAGTGATCCCTAAGGAGTCCCCATTAGCAACACAGCTCCATTATGGATGGAACAGTTTTCTGCCATATCAAAACAAGAGGAATCTTCAAACACCCACAAATTAGTTCTCACTGTACCAAGTCTCCACCATAAGCTGCACACAAATTCAGACTTCAGAAGGTTCAAGAGCTCAAGCACCACCAGCTTTTCCCTGTGCCTGTTCACCGAGAACATTTTTAAGCACAAACAGGAGCCTCAGCTCCAGGCACCAAAGGTCAACAAGGAAATAACCAATAAATGTAAGTGGTTACACCTCAAGCATCAGATAACCTGTACTTTTAAAAATTATAAGCCATGAGAGAACAGCCTAATAACTCCTCAAAGGACTACAGGAGATTCACTCAAGAGATCTGTGACAGCATGAGAAGAGGATGTTCAGGAAATGTCAAATAGCAGTAACGAACATAAAATGAATTCTGAATTAAATACATGCGTTTGTGAGCAAATGGAACTTGCACAAGCAACTTCACCCATGGATAAAGCAATTAATGACTCAACTATGAGCTGAACACATGGTTTCGTGAGCATGAGACAGACAAACAAGCTGGCAACAAATGGAACAATGATTTCAGACTAAACTTTGGATTTCCAGTGCCAATCTGGATCTCCTCCACAAGCCTCTTCCACCAAGTCTTAT
Organism: Origma solitaria; assembly: GCA_013397895.1. Classification (NCBI taxonomy): domain Eukaryota; kingdom Metazoa; phylum Chordata; class Aves; order Passeriformes; family Acanthizidae; genus Origma; species Origma solitaria. The sequence continues at coordinate 77,422 of VZRL01005409.1, forward strand.
GCTCACCACTCATGTACAACCCCAACACAAGAAAACTGCCTACGGAAACCTTTGCTGGATGAAGCTTTTCAATAGAAGAGGCCTGGAAGAGCCTGAGCTGGGGAGAATCAGATTCTTGGGTGCCATGGGAACTGTGCCTTGATGTGGGATGTGTCTCCTGGGGTGCCTCGGGGTGCTGAGGGCAGCCAAGGCAAGGCCAGACAGGCTGGTGAGCATTTCCAAGTTATTAAGACTATAAAGTTTTCCACTAGAATTAAATGCACACTAGGGATGGAAATAGAGAAGCAAGAAGTGATGAAAAAGGCTGATCCTGACCACTGCTGTAGAATCATAGGATGGTTTGCGCTGGAAAAGACTTTAAAGATCACCTGTCCATGGGGCAGGGTCACCTTCCACTATCTCAGGGTGTTCCAGCCTGGCCTTGGACACTTCCAGGGATCCAAGGGCAGCCACAGCTTCTCTGGGCACCTGTGCCAAGCCTTCAGCACCATCACAAAAATTTCTCCTTAATCTCTGATCTAATCCTGCCCCCAGTTTATAACCATTTGTGGTAGTTTTGCCTGGCCCAGTTTTTGCCAGTGAACAGGGTGGGGTACAAAGATGGCTCCTCCATGTCCTGAGTAAAGATTCTGGAAATTTTCCACCATGTCCAGCAGAGCCAATCTCTGATGGCTCTGAAAATGATGGACATGCTCCTGGCCAAACCTGGGCCAATTAGAGATGGTAGTTGCGCCTCTGTGAAAACATAGTTAAGAAGAAATCAAAACAATGTGAGCACGCACTTCTTTTTAGCCAGAGAAGGAGGAGGAGGAGGTAAAAATATGTGAGGGAGAACAACATGGAGGCACCAAGGTCAGTGGAGAAAGTGGGGGAGGAGGTGCTCTAGGCGCCGGAGCTGAAAACCATCTGCCAGCCGTGGTGAAGACCATGGGGGGAGCAGGTGGTCCCCCTGCAGCCCATGG
>VZRL01005409.1:78939-148214 GCA_013397895.1 Origma solitaria
GAAGAAACAGTGTCTTAAGAGCTTATTTTTACCTCTGATTTACCCTCCGACTCTGTTAGATTAATAAATCACTATCTTTGCAACTTTAAGTTTCCCGCCTGCTTTTGCCCTGTATCCCCTCCATCCTGCTTATCAGTGATCTTATCTCAACTCATGAGTCCAGTGTTTTGTGGTAGTTTTCCTTCTCCTCTGCATAGCTGCAGCAGGAGAGAGCATAGAGAGCAAACGTCGTAGGTGCCTGGCATTTAGCCAGGGTCAAACCCACGACACCATTCCCCACTGTCCTGTCACTATCTGGCCATACAAAAAGTCCCTCTTCCTCGTTTTTTATAAAGCACTGCAAGGCCACAGGATTCTCTCCGAAATCTCCTCCCCAGCCCTGTGACCATCCCTGGGCACCACTACCCCCCAGTGCAGCATGGACCCCCTGTGCCACGTGACAGTCCCTGGCCACGCACTCCAAAATGCCAAGCAGGGTTTGTTTCCTGGCATGCCACCCCGGGGACACTCACCCACAGCACTGAGGGCGTGCTTGAGCTCCAGGGTGAAGGCTGTGAGCGGCACCTCCTCGGACACAGGCATGATGGCCACCGTGGACAGGTTGCTGGCAGGATTCCCTGCATCCCACTTGCTGCTGGAGCTGTGCAGTCCCAGAGGATGACCTGTGCACAGAGAAAACATTTGCCATCGGTCAGCCAAATAATGCAATGTCACCTGCAGGCAGGAGGGGAAGTGTCACCGTGTCACCGAACTGCTCCGCGGCAGAGAAATGCAACACAATCCTCCACAGCACCTGAGAGCAGAGTTCTGTTGGGGAGGATGAAATAGGACAGCCTTATCAATATGATCACCTGGCAAAAGATGCTGAGAATATGGAAACTGTAAGCGAAATTGAAATGAAGACAAGCTTTGAGATACCAAACCCCAGTTACTGAACAACTGGAAAACAATGGTGTGGCCACTGAAGGTAAATTCCCTCTTTGATTAAACAATCCCCTCTGCTTGCAGACAGGTCCAAGGGTCAGAGCAGACCCTGCCAACTTGGCAGAGGGTCCAAAAAGCAGTTTTTAGCGTTTAAAATATAACGCCGTATGGTAATGGAATGACTCTCATCGGCTGTATGTAAATGTTGTAGGATTTGTAGCTTGTTCTAGATTGGTTAGTGAAAATTAGAATATTCAGCACAGAAGATGATTTATTGCATTGTAAATGGCAACCACACCACTTCTATTCCATACCCTGTACTTCTCTCTCTCTCTCACACCTCTCTGACCTGCTCTGAGCTGTGCTTGGTTGCTCATAGCAGGTCCCCTACACCCAGTCCTTATTATAATAAACCTCATGCTCTAAGACCAAAATCCAGAAGTCTCTCGTCTCTGTCCTGACCGTCTGAAGCAGACCACACCACAGACGGCAATCCTGGAGATCCTGTTCCTACAGAGCTCCCACATTTTTTATTTTAAGAGGATGAAGATGAATTGCCATCGTTTTGGGTTGCTGGTACAGCACATGTGGGTTGAAGTTAGGCAATGTTAAAAACACGCCAGGATTATGTTAAATGAAACATGGATTTACCTGACCCAGGAAGACAAAGACAAAAGGCCTTTAAATCCCTTTGCCACAACTTGGAACTGATTTACCCACAGGAGGAATCAGCTTAACTAACAAATCTCCAAAACTTGTTGTCAGTATTAAAATTTCCAAAAATTAACAATCCTTTTTTTATGGTATTCCTAAGGAAGGAAGTAAATATGTGTTTTCAACAAAGCTCCCACAGAAAATGTGCATTTCCACCTCTTTTCACCTCTTTCCAAGGTGCAGAGCTTTACAGATATGAGCTTAGGAATATTAAAATAAAATACGGAGTAGCAGCAAAATACCTGGAAACTATCATTAATATCATTTGGTGAGTAAGGACAGAGTCCAGGCAGAGGAAAAGCAGTTTTTGAGAGAAATCTCAATGCATGTGAGAAAGATCACGATCATCCCAGACAGCTTAGAGCAGATAAAGGTCAATGTTCTACAAGCTGTTCTTATTCTGATAATGTTTTTTTCCTCTTTAGCTGAGCCTTCTCAGACAATCTCACTCTGCTGCTAATGCCTCTCACCTCAGCTCCAAGTACTCAAAACATTTTGAGCCTGAGTTGGGATTTCACATCCTGCTTATCTCATTTCACCCAGCAAAGGCCTAAGATGTACCATCAAGATGAATTCTTGAGCCGGGCATATGGAAATGCTCGATATCCCCTGTGAAAGGCTCAATGCCAGAGTAACAACACACTGCAGGGCATAAAGAAATATCAGATAAACTTTTCTTGAAATATATTCAGCAATTGAGTTATTCATTTCAAATCTTCTAAAACAGCTCTGCACAGAACATTAAATAGTTTTCCCCACTCCTTTTGGTGATCTTCAAGAAGATATTTGTAGGTTCAAAGAGGTTACACATCACAGCTCAACCCCTTCATCTCCACAGGCCCTTCCCTCCTCAGAACTTCAATGGTGATTCTCTGATTGAACTCCTGTTACTCTCACTAATTTTCCTCCCACTTTCTCTATTTTCCCCATTTTGCCCTGTTTCCCAGGCAGTGCCCCAGGCCACAGAGGCATTTCAGCAGGCACAGAAGTTTAAGTACAATTATCACCAGGCATTTGTGCACAAGTGATTGTGCCCAGAAAGCTGAGCACTGAAGAAAGAGCAGATTCTCTTCCCCAGACTGCTCTGGAACAAGAAAGTGGGTGACCTTCATTTTCAGTCTCCTTGGAATTTTGCAAAACCAGAAACTGAAGTAATTAAAACCCCCCAACCAAAGAAAACCCAAACAATCCTGAGCATCAGAGCCCCACAACACCCTCAGCAGTTAACAGGCATCTGTTTGCTTTTAAAAGCTGCTCAAGAAAATTGGGAAAACTCCCTCCTACTCCCTTCAGTCAGTAAAGAGACTTTGTGTTGGCACTGCCACAAAGCTTCAGAACCAATCCATGGCAGGCCATTTCCTCCCAGACAATTCATTAAAATACTGCAAATCCAGGCATATTCAGTCAGTCTTTGTGCTGATGCTGCTCAGCACAGTGCTCTGATTCCAGCCCTTCGGAGCTGCTATTTCCAATGCTCCCTTTACATCGCTCTTGCAAGGAATTCCAAGGAAATTTCACTGCACACAGGCAGGAACACTTCCCTGTGTCAACAGCAAATCATTCCATTCCTGCACTCAGTTAACCACGTTCTGCCAAAACCAACATGTGCACACAGATATCATAAAATCACCATCCACTTGTGCCTACAGCTGTGCCTTACAGAGTGCAGAATCCCAGAGTGGTTTGGGTTGGGAGAGACCCTAAAGCCCATCCAGTGCCACCCTGCCATGGCAGGGACACCTCCCACTGTCCCAGGCTGCTCCAAGCCCTGTCCAGCCTGGCCTGGGACACTGCCAGGGATCCAGGGGCAGCCACAGCTTCTCTGGGCACCTGTGCCAGGGCCTGCCCACCCTCACAGGGAATAATTCCTTCCCAATATCCCATCTGTCCCTGCCCCCTGGCAGTGGGAAGCCATTCCACCTTGTCCTGTCCCTCTGTGTCCTTGTCCAGAGTCCCTCTCCAGCTCTCCTGGAGCTCTTACAGGCACTGAAAGGGGCTCTAAGTTCTCCCTGGAGCCTTCTCTTCTCCAGGCTAAAATTTAGCAAGAAATTTCCTTTCCAAGTATGCATGGTCTGTTTCCAAATTTAGGGATGCAAGTCTGGCTCCAAGGAAGCCCCAGCATCAATGGGAATGGTCCAGGAATGAGTCTTACCTCCCTGCTGCAGGCTGCCAAGAATCTTCTCACCCAGCAAGTGAATAAGTCTGGTCACAACCTGGGAGGGAAAGGAAAAAGAAACATTCAGGCAGAATGTACTGAAAGTAGAGCATCCACATGGAGACTTCCAAACTTTTTAAAGACGTTCCCTCGAGTTGAACCACACAGAGATAAGGGTTTGTAGCTGCAGCCTCTTCTGGCTGTAATGTATGGTGACTGATCATTTGTCTTGATTTCTCCTACCTTGTTTTCCTTTAATTTGGAAAAACAAGAAAACAAAACAACCCCAGAAGAGGCAGGATTTAACTTGCTTTAGGAACAAAAAAAAAACCAAACAAAAAACCCACCTGATTATTTGGGGAAACATGTCAAATTGCATTTTCAGCTCTCATTTCTCTCTGCAGTGCACCTGCACCTCTAAGTCTCCTCACTGCTCAGTGGGTGCTGCACAGCTACACCTTTTGTAGGTGCTAAAGGCTCAAAAAGGTTCAAGTCTGTGGTCAAACACCCTTCCACAACCCTGCTTCCACCTGACCCCCAGTGCACCAATTTCAAACATCTGCAAAAATAAAAGAAGGGACAAATACCCCCACTGAACACCTGCAGAATCAAAACAAACTACCTAAGAAATTGCTTTCCCCCTCTAATCATGCTTCCCTGGTAATTCATGTTTGAAGGCACAGATGTTCTCCCAGCTGTTTTTCCAGCAGGATTCACATCAATATAAACTAATATTCCAATAGTCAAATGTATTTCCAAACTGACAAGCCTCTCTCCAACATGAACAATCAATAATTCCTGACAAGTGGGATAGCAGAAGACTAATCATTGCCATATCAAAAAGTGACAGACATGGAAAACGCAGCATTTATTCTGAAACCTTTCCACAGATGTTTCACCAAATAAGGAAAAGAGTTATCTAAATGCATTAAGGATTAATACAGCAATCATTAAATATTCCCCCCCCCCAGACAAATAATTCAAGGTCAAAATAGCTCAGGAGGACTTAACCCCAAAACTGCCACAATAAAAGTTCTCCAGAGTTAACAAGCAAAACAAGCAGCAGCCAGGTTACCTCGACAAACACACTGTTCCCACAAGAACAGGCACTTCAGGATGCACCTTTCAAATAAAGGGCCAGAAGGCAGGTCAGAATGCCCACCTGAACCATTGATACATCCTGCTTTAAAAATTAAATCTAAATTGCTCTGAACTATGAAACGCTGTGTGTGAAGCACTAATTTATTTTAAGTCCTCTATGAAAAAAAGGGAGCAGACCAAACAGGAGGCTTCTAGCACAAAATGACTTGGAGGGGAGCACAGAGAAAGAGCTCACCAAGGTTATTTCAGGGATTTCCCAGCATGGGCTGGGGTGGAACAGACCTTCAAAGTCCTTCTAGTCCAATCCCTGCCATGGCAGGGACACCTCCCACTGTCCCAGGCTGCTCCAAGCCCTGTCCAGCCTGGCCTTGGACACTGCCAGGGATCCAGGGGCATCCCCGTTCTCTCCTGTGCCAATTCTGCCCCACAGCCATGGCAGCAAGCTCCTGAATCACATCTCCTCAGTGGCCAGGAAAAACCTCTTTGAAGTCCCTCTTACTGCACCTAGAGCAGACACACAGTGTCCACACCCACTGCCACCAACGGGGGAATGACAGCAGGACAGCTCCCAGCCTCCTGCCTGACCCTGGAATCTCACACAGAACCTAAAATTCTTCCATTTGTCCAAAATACAGCAGAACGTGGTGATAAACCAACCACACAACTTGTTAGCACTGACACCACCAAGCCCCGTGGCTCTGGGATTCACTAACAGCACCGTGTGTGGCTATGGAAAATGGCCCCAACCATGGGGAGCAGGGAGGGAAATAGGGAATTTGTAACAAAAATAATTTGTAATAAAAACAAAAATAACAGGGAATTTGTAACATCTCCCTTGCTAAGGGAGATGACCTGCCCCCGAGCACATTTGCTATACCCAGCACACAGGCTTCACCTAAACCTGCAGCAGGATATCAGAACTTTCCTTCAGCAGTTTCGGAGGTGCTGTGAACATTTTACACTTCTAAAGCACTTAAGCATCAGAATTTTAATTACTTACTAAAACCATCTCCTGTATTTATAACTTTTTCAGCTTTACAGGCAGCTAAGGAGAGCTCCGGCTAAGTTACAAAATATGTCCAAGGTTAACGATGGAACTAAGAATAGAACCTATTGGTCTCATTTTCCAGTTGGCTGCTCCTATTACCGGGAAATATTATTTGTCTTGTTTGCTGGAGCAAACCTTACAGCCTTGGTATGTATAGATAGGGAAAATTATTTCCCTGGTGACTTTGTACAACAAGCAGAGCTGCTCCCAGAATGGGATGAGTCACTCTGTCGCAGTCATGGCAACGTCCAAGGAACATCAATTTGGGATCCGAGCTCAGAACTGAGATTTTCACCGAGTTTTATATTACATACACCAGATATCCTTTCACAAAAAGGCAATGTTTTCCTTTAGAAGAGACTCGTCCGTCCTTCTGAGGGAGAAGTCAATACAAATCACATCCCTCTGTCGACCTGATGGACCCACAGCCCTCCCTGTGCAGGGCAGTGGGAGCAGCTGTCCCCAAAGCCAGGGCAGCTGGGGAGAACTGAAAACCAGCAGGAAAAAATCATCCTTCAGCTTTCCAAGCCCCTTTATTCTCCCTCTCACACTCAGCAGGGCATGGGAAGGAGCAGCACAGCTCAGTGCAACCCAAGGAAGCCAAGGGATCTGGGAGAGGACCAGGATAGCTTGGGCAGGGAGGAGGAGGAACAAGCAGGAATCAGCCCTTGGGCCAGGAGCAAAATGACCTGGCTTGAAGGAAAACAGTTATTCAGGTGTGCCTGGAGGAGCTGGAGGCTCAGGACAGGCTCAGGGTGGTACCTCAGGGCAGAGTCTGGGCTGCGACTCAGCAGTGCCTCAGCACTCCAGTTCAGATACATTTTGTAGGAATTTCAAGGTGGGGCTCAGTCTCCTCTCCCAGGTAAGAAGTGATAGGACATGAGGAAGCAGCCTCAAGCCATGGGAAGTTTAGTTGGATATTAGGAAAACCTTCTTCACTGAAAGAGTGGACAGGCATCAGCACAGCTGCCCAGGGCAGTGGTGAAGTCACCATCCCTGGAAGTGATCAAAAAACTTGTGGATGTCACTTGGGGACATGGCTTAGTGCTGGTCATGGTGGCACTGGCAGAGTGGTTGGGCTTGATCTTGGAGGGCTTTTCCAACCTTAACAATTCAAGATTCTGTGGAAGCTCTGGGAATTGGCAGTGAGGGTTTGGGCAGAGGGGCAGGGCAGGAACTGGACTGATGCGGAAGCCACAGTGAGTTTCCATCGTCTGGGGGTGCAGCTCCCAGCACTGCCCCACACTCCTGAGCCAGGGCCAGACTGGGCACTGCGTTTCCCAGACCCTTCTGCCATGGAAACGCCAGTCTTTCCCAAGCACGGTGCCAGAAGAGCCCGGAACACTTCCCAGACATCTGCACAAGCAAAATTCTCTCTTTCCAGGGTGTCACCGTCACCCAGGGCTAGACAGCCTTCCCAGTTGGAAGCGTCTGCTGTGCTCATCCCTACGGCACATCCTGGATTTTACACTCTCTTCTCTCCAGGCACCCAGCCCTGCAAACACCCCTCCTGCTGGCACAGCATCAGGCAGTTTCAGTCTAAGGCTTGAAGAAAAATCTGCAAGAAGACAGCGAGTCGGAGCCCAGACGGATCAGAGAACACCAGGAGGTTCCTAAATTAGGCGAGGATCGTTAATTGTCTGTAAAGCAAAGGCAACTTTTGGACCCCTCATGCTGGGGATGGAGCTGAGCTTGGCTTAGCTGGTGAGGAAATTGAATTAATCTTTCCTCATGATCAGGAACAGCAGCAGCAGTGAGTGTACTCGGCTCAGTTAATCACAGTTAATGACTGTGACCACTAACGAGCAGCAGAGCTGTGGATTGGACACTTGGCTCTCAGGACAGGTCTGCCCAGAGCTCCACATCCCAAGGGTGACAAGGGACACAGCTGCCCACCCCCTGCTCCCTGCCCAGGCTGGCAGGTGACTCAGGAAGGTCACAGAGCACCTGAACAGGCACTGCAGGGGTTCATGGAGCAAGGCTGGAGCCATGGGCTCTGCCTGGCTCACGGAGATGACCAAGCTGACTATCAAAAATACCCTCAAAAATATCCTCAAAGCAGAAAAAACCCATTCTCCGGAGCTTATGTGAAAGTTTTCAGGCCAGAGGGAAGAAATGTGACCTTACAGGTCTAAAAACCTGAGTCAATCTCCATCTCAAAAGCTACTTGGGGCTCCAGGTGCATCAGTGCCATTCTCCAAAAGCCCCAAAACCTCTCCTGCTCCCACAGACCCCACTGCAAATGTCATAACCCTGGCCCAGAGCAATGTTCAGGTGAGATATTTTACAAGAGAAATACCCATTCTTCATCCTCCTGCCGCCCACTCCCCTTTCCAGATGAACTCCCCAGAACTTTTTTGTGCAGGGCGAAAGAGGACAAAGAGTTTCTGTTTCTCAAATGGCGTTGGAGAGCAAAGCCACCTCTCTGACCCAGCCCAGCACCTCGTCTACCTGCAGCCACCTTGTCCTCCTGCCTGTTTCGGGATCCACTCCAGCCTAGTGAGACCCACGCAGGCTCTCTCAGCACCCCAAAACCCCCAGACCTCTCCTGTGGAACATGACAGTCTGCTCCTGCAGCTGCTACAGACAAGGTTCAGGGAAACCATTCATTTTCCCTCTGCTTAACTAATGTTCAATTACTCCACAGACCTGCAGCCTCTGCATCCAGGGCAGGGCAAGGCCTAAACACATCCCAAGGTCTGTATTTCCTTACTTTAGGATGATTTATTCCTGTTTCAAAACCAGGATGTGGCCAAGCAGGATTTCAGCTCTGCTATTGTTGGTGCCAGCGCAGAGCTGAGTGCTCCATCCATCCTGGGTCTGAGGTGTTACCAGAGCACCATTTGCTCCACAGCCACTGTAATTCCCAGAGCAAGAGGGTACAGTCACTCTGCAGTGCTGTATTTCCTATAATCCCTTTCAATATTTCAAACTATTTCCTACCCCTGCTAATCTTCCAAGGCTGGGTTCTGGTTGAAGCTTTTGTTCCTATTCAACTGTGAAACTCAAGAGTTGCTTTACAAAAAGCTCTTTCGAAAGTGATTTTCATGAGAATTCAGCTGTACAATATTTTCCTATAGGTATTTATTTCGTTCTGTGAATATTATGGATTGCCTGGCAAATTGATTATCTGCTGATAGACAACAACTATTCCAAACAGAGCTTGTTCCCATCTTAGGTAACTTCTGAGTTAGAGAAAATTACATCTGAAGGAAGCCTACAAGAAGCATGGAGAGAAACTCTGTCCAAGGCCCAGGAGTGCCAGGAAAAGGGGGAATGGCTTCAAACTGCCAGAGAGCAGGGGTAGATGGGATATTGGGAAGGAATTGTTCCCTGTGAGGGTGGGCAGGCCCTGGCACAGGTGCCCAGAGCAGCTGTGGCTGCCCCTGGATCCCTGGCAGTGTCCAAGGCCGGGCTGGACAGGGCTTGGAGCAGCCTGGGACAGTGGGAGGTGTCCCTGCCATGGCAGGGTGGCACTGGATGGGCTTTAAGGTCCCTTCAAACCCAAACCAGTCTGGAATTCTAAATCAGGGGAAAATTTCAAAAAATCGACACCGATATCCAAATTCACAGCAACAACTCACTGATGGAAGGTTCTGTGCACTACAATCCCCTTTTAGTTCCAACAGAAGCAGCATATACAAAAACATATATGAGAACAAAACATACTAACCCCAAACCAAAAGACAGATTCATCACCTCAGCCTTACCCTGTACCAGGGTTCAGCCTCAACTGTATGGAATTTTAAATCAAAGCTCCAGTGCAAGGAAGCAAAGGCCCCAGGAGGTATCACCATCCCTGCCAGCACTGTCTCCCTGCAGCTTCCTGAGCCAGGAGAGCAGCCTTGGCTGACAGAATAAACCTAACATGGCTGCGTCCTGTACAACCAGGAGATGCGTGCAGCCCTACAAAGCTGCATGGGCTTTTCCTCTGTGGATCCTCCCCCACCACCCAGACCCAGCAGAGCAGGATGCTGCAGGGAGCAAGGTACCTTGGAGGGGAGCTGGGGACTCTCTCCAGTGAAGTCTAAAAATAAGATCCTTTGTAGTTAAGCTTTTAAAACTTCAGTCATCTACAAGGTCACCCCTAAAGTGCAATCACAGAATACTCCATCACAGAACCTCCTGAGCTGGAGGGTCCCACAAGGATTATCAAATCCCACTCCAGGCCCTGCACAGACACCCCAACAATGCCACCCTGTCCATCCCTGGCAGCGCTGTCCAAACGCTCCTGGAGCTGTGGCAGCCTCGGGGCCGTGCCCATTCCCTGGGGAGCCTGGGCAGTGCCCAGCACCCTCTGGGGGAAGAACCTTTTCCTAATATCAACCTAACCCTCCCCTAGCACAGGTCACTGGTCACCAGAGAGAAGAAATTAAATATGTTAAATAATCTACTGGTGCCTTCACAGCAGGGTATTGCAGAGCTTCACATGCAGATGTGATTTATTTAATGCACCTGTAAAAGGGCTTTGTGCCACACAGAGACCCTGGGAATGAGCTGCCATGAAAAATAGGCCTGCCAAGGGTTTTCTGTTCTACAAAAGAAAACCAATTGGAGTAAAATAGAGCAAACAGCCATTTTCACCCACAAAAACACACAGAACAGCTTCTGGGGAGCTCTTTCCAGGAGTTCAGATTATCCTCTACCCGCTTTCTTATGGGCTTTTTCTAAGGGACAAGAGAGGAGGAGAGGTAAATTAGATCCTCAGCTTGAATAAAACCAGGGTGTTATTGAAGCTTCACACGGCCCCAGATCAGAAAAACACTGGCTTGTCCTGGAATCGGGGAGCTTAGCAAGGGGGCTCCAATTGAAACTTCCGACGTTTTATCAGCGCCGTGACAAAGCAAATCCTCAACGCTCCCTTCACAACAATCCCTGGCACCTTTTCAAATGCTGCTGCAACACAGAGGAGATGAAGCTTTATCCTGGAGCTGTTTGAGCTTCTAACGTTCAGGATCAATTGTTTCTTGAAGAAAAATGTCATCCTGGCGCCGGCGGCTCTGATTAAACCCCCCCATGCTCCTGCCTCAGTGACCACAGTGCTCCCACTGAATTCCTTCTGTCCTTCTCACATCCACTCCTCCTATAGTCGAGGAACTTTTACTGGACTGGACCAGGAGGACAAATACAGAAAAATCCAGAAGCACAGCCTCCCCTGACCCATTCCCCAGTGCCACATAAAGCTGAAGCCGTGACGCACAATCTACCCAAATTCCCGTGGGCAGCATTTTGAAAAGAGGGCACATTACAGAGCTCACTTTGTAAGGCAGATAACCTTGGGGAAGGCTCCAGCCACTTCAGAGAGCCTCTGGTTCAAACACTCATATAAAGATAGCAGAACTCCAGTTGGAGATGGATGACAGGTTCTGAATATATTTAAACCCCAAGGGCAGGCTCAGAGAATTAAAAGGAAGATGAAGAAAAGCTCTTTCTATTTTTCAGCACGCGTTTCCAGCACGCCAAAGGTTGTCTCACAGTTCAGCCCCCACAGCTCCCAAGCAGTTTCTCAGCACCATTTCCATCAGCAACCAGCAGGTCTAAATTTCAAGTTAGAATTCTAAAAACTAGCTCAGCTCAGGAGAGGCAAAGCTAATCTAGGAAATGTGATCCCAGCTCTGCAGCGATGTTGGAACATCTCTGTGATCTGTTCACAGATTTTTGTGCTCTCGCGGCTGCCTCGACGCTGCTTTGCGGTGCCAGGAATCGTGAGCTGGTTCCCTGTCCTACTTTCCAGAACTGAAGGCAGGGATGAAAATAGAAAGAATCAATTCCTTTTCGCTCCTGCAAGGCTGGAAAGCTTTGAACGGCACCAGAAATGAGCACGGAGGCTGTCAGGGAACAAATGCTCTGGGGCTGGCAGAGAGCCCCGAGGGCTGTGCTGGAGAGCTGGGGGCATGAGGGTGGACAAAACCATTAAGATTGGCACCATGGACCACTTTCCATCGGGAATGTCCAGGATCCATATCCAGAGTGAATCAAGGCTGAGATGCTTTCCTGAGAAGCCAGATGATGTAGGCTTGACTGCAGACTGAGCAGGATCTAGAAATCAACATCTGTCGTTTCCGGGCACATAACCTGAAGTTTTGGCTGTTTTTTAGAACTGAGGTCAGGCTCCCCACGCTCACCCATCTGTTTCAGCCCTCGGCATAACCTGAGCTATGGTGGGTGACATGAAGATCCCAGATCAGCTCCTGTCTCTCCCAGGACCAAAGCAGCTGCCCAGGACACAAAACAGAAGGCATATGGATCCTCCCCAAGCATCAGCCATGCCACTTCTCCAGATTGGAGCTCAAGGAACTGGAATTACTGCCCGGACTAACAGAGCACGATTTCCCTCGTTTCACACAGATCTCCCTGGCAAGCACCACCCACATCCTACAATTTTCTTACGCACCAGGTAATGTTTTCTTACAATGCACTCCGGAGTTGGAACCCTTCCTGGATCACCTACAAACACAGCATGGCTCGGGAAATGTCTGCAGGATGGAGTCCTCCCACTAACTCCTAAAATTAAAGAGTTTTTCACCCTTCATAGGAACTCTCTGGAGCCTCCTCATGAGGGGGCAGCTCTGATCTCTGTGACAGTGACAGGATCCAAGGGAACGGCTGGAGATCAGGAAAGGCTCTTCCCCCAGAGGGTGCTGGGCACTGCCCAGGCTCCCCAGGGAATGGGCACGGCCCCGAGGCTGCCACAGCTCCAGGAGCGTTTGGACAGCGCTGCCAGGGATGCACAGGGTGGCATTGTTGGGGTCTGTGCAGGGCCAGGAGCTGCTCTGGGTGGTCCTGGTGGGTCCCTCCTGCTCAGGATTCTCTGTGGCTCCTAGTAAAGCTCAAAGGTAACAAACTGAGAGGGAAATCCAAGCTCAGGAACTGCCCACTTTATGGCTGTTAGTATACACACACTACTTAGGCTCTACAGAAGTTGCCAAGAGGAACACCAAAAAATCCAATTCTCCCTTGAACTAAGAGAGGATTTCCCCTGACTCAGGGGACCAGCAGCACTGTTTGATCACTACTCACCAAGTGAGACTCAGGATTACCCTCACCAGGCAGTGCAGGAGCACAGAGCTGCTAGAGGCAGAGTTGCTTTTTGTCCCTCTAATAGGTGTTTTTCTGCTTTGCAGAGGGAAATCCTCCACCACTCTAGTGAATCACCAGCCAGCTCTTCCTACCCAGTCAATTATTTCAGAACTATTGCACTTGCTATCCCTTCATTACTTTATTACTTCTGCTTGAATGGGGAAAACAACATCATAAACCCTGTGTATAAATCACTCCTCTAGAATAACAACCAAGAAAACAGGACAGAGAGAATTCATTTGGTCTAAGCATTACTTCACTGATCATTTTAGAAGAGGTTATAAAAACGAGTAACAATCTTTTAGTCTTTCTGAGGAGCAGAATCAGCTTTTTCTCACTACCCAACTGCTGCCATTTCAGTTCAGTCCCAATTGCTCTGTTCCAGTGTGGTGAGCAGCTTCTGCCCTTTCTGGCACAAGATATCTTTATACATCTGAAAATAGCTACCATGTCTTCCCTTAACCTTTCACAGGCTTTTTTGTCTTTATAGGTCAGTATTTCTAACCAGCACTCAGCTGTCTTTTTGTCCTCCAGACTCCCTTCCTTTGCTCTGCCTCTGCCTCCCAATGTGCTGCCACAAGCTGGTGCTGAAGCTTTTCCAGCAGCAAGGACAATGGCAGGATTTCTCCACTCCAAAAAGCATTCTGCTAGCATAGCTAGTATTTTTTTGCAACCGCATGACACTGTCCAGGTATGAGCAGCTTTTGATCTCCTAATGCCTTTCTTTTTCTACGAAACAGTGAACCAGCCCCTGCCCTCTGCACACCATTTGTTAGCTTCCAGCTCAAAAACTTACCCCCTGTAAATACTTTAAAGTTTACTTTGCATGTTCTAGTTGTCTCCAAACTTTCTACCCTATAGTTTTGCTCCATCAGTTCTTCAGTTCTGTCTCTCACTTCCGTCCTTTCCTCTCTTACCTGCATCAAAAGCAGCGTGGGCAGCAGGGCAGGGGGGATGGTGCCCCTGTGCCCCTCAGGTGAGACCCCACCTGTAGAGCTGCCCCAGCCCTGGGCCAGCACAGGAAGGAGCTGGAGCTGCTGCAGAGAGTCCAGAGGAGGCTCCAGGATGAGCAGAGGATGGAGCAGCTCTGCTGGGAGGGAAGGCTGCGAGAGCTGGGGGTGTTCACCTGGAGAGGAGAAGCTTTGGGGAGACTGAATTGTGACCTTGCAGTGCCTGAAGGTGCAGGAAAGATGGAGAGAGACAATCTACAAGTCGGGAATGCCAGGACAAGGGGGAATGGCTTCAATTGACAGAGAGGAGGTTTAGTTTAGAAAGAAATCCTTCCCTGTGAGGGTGGGCAGGCCCTGGCACAGGTGCCCAGAGAAGCTGTGGCTGCCCCTGGATCCCTGGCAGTGTCCAAGGCCAGGCTGGACAGGGCTTGGAGCAGCCTGGGACAGTGGGAGGTGTCCCTGCCATGGCAGGGGTGGCACTGGCTGAGCTCTAAGGTCACTTGCAACTCAAACCATTCTATGATGGACCTAACAGACAAAAGGAGAACACAAAAGGACTCTGAAATCATATTAAAATATTTTATCTTAAGTTCTTAAGAATCTGAAGGCATTAACTGCATAAATCACCTCCATAAAGTCTATCTTATGTTCCTCTTTCTATTTCTAGTGCTGGTTCTAAAATAATCCCATAGAAAAAAAATGTAAATTCTCACATTTTTTCTACCAGCTTTACATCTACTTAGAATTTGGAGACCTCAAACAGCAGCACGAATGTGTCTTTCTAACAACCTGTGTTGCAACACATTTCCTTTAAATATCTATTTTAGCTTTTTGTTTCACTGCAACTAATTAGCAAGACTATAGGCAAGTCTAGAGAAAATTCATTCCATACTGAAAAAGGTCAGGAATTTGAGGCTGATGGGCTGTACTCTTTAGACATGGGAAGACATTTGAATTCTATTACAAATAAATGTTTTGAATTGTGCTATAAATGTTAACACTCAAGCTCAATTTTAACTGCAAAGCAAAGAGATTCACAGCTCCACAGAGATCACTGTTCAGGGGAAAACAACTCTGCCAGCTGGCAGAAAGGGAAGAGAGAGAAAAGAGACACCGAAATAAATCCCTGCCCCAGATAAAGAGGCAGAATTAGAACCCAGCCTTTGCGCAGAGCAGTGTTCAAGGCACTGCTAAATGTTTAGGCCAGGTTGGATGGGGCTTGGAGCCACCAGGTGTAGGGGAGGGCTCCCTGCCCATGGCAGGAGGGGCACTGGAGGAGCTGTAAGGTCCCTTCCAAGCCAAACCAGGCTGTGGCACTGGCAATTCACAGTCTGTGTGCTCACCAGGAACACCCAAAACCATCCACCACACACAGGTGGGCTTGAATCCCCCCGGCTCGTCTCCTCCCCTCTGGATCAGTCCCCAGGACAGTGCTGGCTGGACGCAGCTCCAGAGGGGATGTCACACGTTTGGGATGTCCCCAGTTTGTGGGGAGCTCTGCGCTGAGGTTACACTGCTCCCAGTTCACAAACCTGGGCAGGGAATCTCTTACATTAAATAGAGAGGAAGAAACTCACAGCTCTATTCAAGTGAGCTCCAGGGATCAGATGTTAATAATTCCCAACAGAAGTTCAGAAACACTTCAGCAAAAATAATCTTTACAGGGAAACCAGGAAGATTATTTTTCACTGACATAATTTCTGAACAATTATTGCCATAATTAAATTCTCCTGGCTATAATACAGACAAAACCCCACAGTTTTGGTACTACGAAAATGTCTGAATAGAGGTTTTATATTGTACAGTTAAAAAAGAAGTTATTATAGGTGCTAGGAGAGCAAGGGAATACAAGTATTTAAATCAGCCTTATTATTTTTGCAGGATTTTTTTAAAGAAATCTGTTTTAAAAGAAGTCTATGTCTTAAAGACAGCAAAATGAAAAATCAAAAATAATTTGAAGGAACAGCATTAAAGAATTGCCTTTAAGGCCAGGGCAATGATTTAGTGCTTAGTACAATGTCCCTGATATACTTAGGGACAAAAGAATTAAATTTCAAGTCCGTCAGTCTCCAAATTTGCAGTAGACAGATATAATGTCAAGGGAATTAAAGAAGATGGATGAGCTGATGGATACAAAGGGAGCAATCAGAGTCTTCAGGACACACACAGATCTGGCAGTGGCAGAATGAGGATTGACAACCTAAAACGGCAGAAGAGGGAAACCAACCCCTAAATACCAAAGCTCTGGAAATAAAGGTATGGAGAAGCAAGGGCTGACTCCGAGCCCCAGCGAGGAGGAGGCAGGAATAACATTTTTAAAGGGATTTTAGAAGCCAAACTTCCATTTCCCATGAGTAGCACTAAGTGATTTCCACTTTGCTAACATCCTGCATTGAATGTAAGTCCTTCCAGATGCACAGAGCAGCCCTGCAATAAAACCTGCTCCGATTGATTAGAGCACAGAGCGAGGAGAGCTGGGGGAAGTCTGCGATGGATCCGCTCAGGCAGACAGGAGCACGCGATGTTTTCTCAGAATGCATCAGTCCCACAGAAAACCCAGAGGACTCAGCACTAACGGGGAGTTTGAGCCTCTCAGACACCCTTGGAGAGAGACAGGAAAAAGCTTTTAATGCCCTTACCTGGGGGAATTTGCGTTTGATGGAGATCAGAGCCCCCTCCGGGAGCTTGGCGAGCTCCGAGTCCCGCACGGCGTGCACCGTGGTGGCTCTGGGCTGGTGGGTCAGGGCCTCCACCTGCGACAGGGACAGAGCATCAGGGACAATCCCACAGCCTGTCCCGAACAGTAAACATCCCACAGACTGTCCCAAACACCCCACAGCCTGTCCCAAACACCCCACAGCCTGTCCCAAACACCAAACACCTCACAGCCTGTCCCAAACACCCCACAGCCCGTCCCAAACACCCCACAGCCCGTCCCAAACACCCCACAGCCTGTGCCAATCAAACACCAGCATGAAGAGACTGAGCCCTTCCCAAGAAGCGGCGCTGCTCCCACACCGCCGGAGCAGAGCCCTGCTCATCCCAGGGGGTCTCACCCAAGGCACCACCGCTGCCCCATTTCTCCATCCCAAATCTCCCAGACACTGCCATGGGGCAGCTGCAGTTTATCACAAGACTTTATCACAAGGGAAGTTTTGCCTGAGCTTTGGCAGCCTCACACACGGAGCAGCTCTGGAGGGAGGGAAGGAGCTGCTTCCAACCCCTGCCAGAACAGCACCAGAGTGAACTCAGCACCACAAAACCCTGAGAGCTTTTCATCCCTCACTTCTAACGGTGATGAAGCCATCTAAGAGCCAGCAAAACCTTTTTTCTCTACTGCTCCCTCCTTCCTCAATGCTACCCTGAAATACTTCCATTTGATCTCTGGAAGCTGAATGCCAACAACCTTGAAATAACTGAGACTTCCTAAAAATTAAAGAAAGGGGTGAGAGCAGGTTCAGGAGGCCTTGAGCAGCCTGGGATGGTGGAAGGCGTCCTGCCCATGGCACGGGGTGCAACGAGATGAGCTTTAAGGTCCCTTTCTACCCAAACCACTTTGGGATTCTAGGAGCAAATCAGCACATTTGGGCCTAAAGTGAGCACTGGTTTTCCATTATATTTTAATTCTTATAGATATACATAAAGATATACCTGTGCTGTGTAAACAGGAATGCCTGAATGGGTCAGGCTGGACTGGAGCTCATCCAGCCCCGCAGGATTGTGTCCTGACAGGTTTCAGGTATCTCCAGGCAAGGAAAACCTGTGCCAGAACACACCTCCCTGACCAGTGCCCAATTATTTCACCCAGAAACATTTATTTTATCGATGGTAGAAGTTGAAAGACAAAGATGGCAACACAATGAGAACTAACACAGAGATTTTCTCCTTTACAGAGAGAACCTGATGCCATATAAACAGCCTGGGGTAAGAAAAGCAAAAGGCAGCTGCTCCCCAAATTCCCACCTGTCCCAGACATGCCTCTTGTGTTGTTCGGAAATGCAGAAATCAAATTCCCTGCTGGAATATATTCCCATGGCTAATGAGTTATCCTGCCAGGAGAGACAGCAGCACTCAGAGCTACAACAATTAATTCCTTACAAACAGCCTGGTGCTCCATTTTGGGAGTTCCAGCAGCAGGCAGCGTTTATTTGGCTTAAAATCCATAGATCAGCCATTTCAAAAAAACATGGCTGTCACTGTAGGAGCTGTAATTACCGAGGTTAAAACATAAACAGAAAAATCCCTCCCTAACTGCAATGTGCTCACGCTTTGAATCAAAGTGAACATGACTTTGCATTTTTAATTTTCCACTAGAAAAAGAAATAAATAATATATCAGCTTAGAGCTGTTTGAGTTGTTTAGGGGCTGGGGGGTTGATGGTTTTATTTGTTTGATTGAATTTTGGGGGTTTTTTTCAGGATTTTTTCCAAAGCTTATTTTGACAGCAAATTCCAACACAAGCAATTGATTCCTCACAGAACTAAGGGCCCAGAGACACAAAATGAGCACCAGATATAATAATAATAGTATAATAATGATTTAATAACAAATTAATAAAACAATATAATAAAACTAATATAATAATAATGCCCTGTGCAATACACAAGCTCAGCAACCCCATTTTCACCAAGATCCCTCCTTGGAAGGCTCCATCTGCACAAAATGGACAATCCACCCAACCAGAACATCTTGAGCTCAAAAACCTGCCATTAGTCCTGAAAACTGAGATGAACTTGCCAATATTAACTTGAATTTCACCAGCACCAACTGCTCTGCATGGAAAACTGCACAGGGAAATTTTAAGCACCTTCTTTTTGCAAGCCCCAGCCTTTTTCTTTTTTGCTCAGGTACCAGAGATGTTTTGTTCTGTCATCACATTTTAAACTAATTATATAGAAGGGCAAAAAAAAGAAACAAGTCATCTTTGTACATACATTTATGGAGAAACAAAGCCCCTTAAGGCTCCCCAAAGGGCTGTATAAGATGTTCTGTTTTATCTCTCTCCCCTATTACCAGCTTTTCATCACAGGTTTTTGGCTCTGTAATTTACCTTCCTCCTCCTGAAAGCAGGTTAAGAGTTTCAGCTGTTAAAATAAAACCTTTCCTCTCAGCCAGGCACCTCCTGACTGAGTTTAATTTGTATCAAGAAGAAAACCACTCAAACTGTCCGAGATCCTTTTCTGCAATTTCTGTGATATATGAGTGCATAAAATTAACTGTGCTCCAAGGGGCTCCTGAGCCTTTCAGAAAAGATGAAATTTGTAAATTTGTAGGAAAGGGAATTAAATTTTAACTTTAAACACAGCCTTAGGGAGGGTTTTTTAGCTCCAAACTGTAACTTTGTCTTTTCGACAGAGCAGAGGGCACAGGGAGACCTTTTCCAAACCTCCTTCCCATGGAGCCATCCAAACCTCCAGATCTGCACCACCACCAGTCCCAGAGAACCCTGCAAGTGCTGAATGCCATTCCCAAGTGATTACAGAAATTGGATTTTGGGCTGTTCTTACAGACAGGGGTCTATGGAATCATTTTCATTTAAATACACCCCAGTATTCCAGCAGGAAAAATATCTGAGCCCCAGACACTGCACACAAGGAAATTCAAACTGTGCTTTCCCCTTGGGTATAACCATCTGAGTCCCCAATCTCTACATTTATTAAGAATCAAAATTATTCATTTATTAATTATCCCAGAGAAGCTGTGGCTGCCCCTGGATCCCTGGCAGTGTCCAAGGCCAGGCTGGACAGGGCTTGGAGCAGCCTGGGACAGTGGGAGGTGTCCCTGCCATGGCAGGGGTGGCACTGGATGGGCTTTAATGTCCTTTCCCATCCAAATAATTCTGTGATTCTCTAATTAATGAAATATCTCCTCCTCACTGAAGTGTGAGGGCTCTCGTTTGGATCATCTGCAGGATTATTCTCAACCTTCACCACATTCTCCCCTCTTCACACCCTGTGGTTTTAGAGCCTTTTTGCACTAGTTCTACACTTCCTGAACATGGAAATCTGCCAAACCCATTTGGTTTTGGCTATTCCCATCTCCTTTGGAGATCAAAAACATTCTAACATTGACTTGCAGTCCTCCCTTGAAAATCATACTTTTTTACTTTGTATTTTTTAATAAGCCATTTGAGATATCAATTGCTCAAAGATTCAGAGACTTTTCTTCTCGCTTAGATAAAAACACAAGTCCCATGCAACACTAGTATTTAAAATCATTTCAATCTTAAGCCACGTTCAAATCCTTGGACTCCTCTGCCCAGTGAACCTTTTGAACAGTTTTTCTTATTTTTCCAGGTTTGCAAAAGTGCAAGACTCAGAGATCTAGCCTGAACTTGAATATGAACAAATCCACTTGTGATCAGAACACCATAAGATTATCTCCTTGGTCATAAAAAGGGAAATTTCACATTCTGATCACCCACCACAGCTGCAGCAAACACAAAACCACCTCCACAATGACATTAATAAACAAATGTTTCAAGAAATAGCATTATTATCTTTCAGCTCTTATTGAACCTGACTGGGGAGAGTGTTTATTTATATATTTGGTTTCATCATCACCCAAGGCTCTCTCTTGAGCTCCTTCCCAGACTACCATTAGCATCACTCACCCACACCAGCATGAGCACAGCACAGCATTTGCTCCAGTGCAATAAAACCAGTGGACTCTTTCCCACTTCTCAAACGCAAGCCAACACAACCCATTTTGCTTGAGGCAATTGTACATCTCTGTTCTTCTCATTTCCCATCTGCTCCTCCTCCTTCCTCACAAGCCTCTAAATCAGTTCCACCTCACTGCCCATTTCTGGGCTTCCCTTCCAGTTTCCTGCACTTGCCAAGGCTTCTGTTCCTCTCTCCCTTGAACAATCCTGCAGTTTTCCTGGAGTTCATGGAATGCTGAGCCCTCCACATCCTCTGCTCTGCCTGATCTTCTCTTTGCCACCTCATTATTGGTTTTCTCTGATGTTATAAACTCAGCAAACCCACGTTACAGTGCTGATTTCACCTGGAGCTCCATCCCTCTGAAATCCTGCTGTGCCTTAGCTCAGCAGCACTACAAAAATCTGATTGTTCCCTTCGGGACTCTCCTGTCTCCAAGGTCAATCCCCTGGCTCCTCATCCTCCAAATCCCCCTCGGTCTCCAGCCCACCCTCAGAAATCTGTCATCCATCACTGCCTTTACTTCCATTCCATCTAATTTGAGGGAATTGCATAGAAACAGTGTCTCAAATGCCGGAATTATTTGAATCAGGGAGCATGGAACAATTTCTAGCGTTATACACTCTGCTTCTGGTAATTAATCACGATATGACCATGGGTGAGGGCCCTCCTGCACTGTCGTGGTTCTGTTGTTCCTAACACCTACAAAACAAACAAAAAAACTCACCCCCCAAAAAAAAACCTCCCTAAAAATAGACCTGTGCTCTTTGTACTGTTCCAGTTAATTCTGACAGGGAAGGGGTTTAAGCAATCAAGCAGAGGGGTGGAACTGGATGGTCTTCAACCCTTGCAACCCAAACCAATCTGGAATTGTATGATTCTCACAACTTCTCTTAGTTGAGTATTAAATAGTGACAAAATCAGGTTTTGCTGCCTCCCTCCCATACGATGCACATGATTCACAACCCTGCCTCACAAGCTCTTTCTGAAGAAAAGGTGTTGCTGTAAATCTTTTACAGGGAGGGGAAAAGCAATTTATACTCTCACGACCTCTTCTGACTTCATTTCCAACAGTCATTCCTGACAGTTCTTACAGCTTTCCAAATTACACAGTTGGGAAGTAAAAACTAGCAAGTGACATATTCTGCGAGTTGGTCTAAGCACAAATTCTTTTCTGAGCTGCATTCAAGAAATCACTTTGACTATTTGCTCAACTTTTGTTGTGTGCACAGCCCCAGTGGGATGAGCAGTTATTCTCCTGCTCAGGCTTCAGCATCTCTGAGACTTCCTGGAGGAAACTGGGGCTGGTGTAGGGCAGTTGATTTGCTGGCAAGAAAATGTTGCTTCTCTGGAAGAATGACAAACTGTTGGGTGACTTTTCTCACAGCTAGCAGCCACAAAAATGCAAATTATTTCCAAGTAGTTTCTTGTGGAGATTATTCCTTTTCAAGGGAGATTTCAAGCAGATCTGGTGCATGAGGAGACATGTCCAGTGCAAATGTTCACAGTCACAGGCCTGTCCTCCCCAGCCTCCAGCCAGGAGCACATTTACATCAGTGGCTCTTCCCCTGCATTCCCACCCCATCCATTCTGTAATAACTGCCTTCAATTCCTCTTCATTCCGGCCAGTATTCCAACCAAGAACCTGTCATCCTCTCACACATCATATTTCTTCCTCTCCCATCGATTTTTCCTTGCTGCCAGCTCACAAAAAGCAGCAATCTCTGCTCCCCCAGGGAACCCTCCTTTTGGCCCTGTGCTGACACAATGCAGTGACAACACACCAGCGAAAGCATCAGCTACAAGGAGACCGTGGGAAGCAGGTCAGGACCCAAGGATTGTTAAATTATGTCGTTTAAACTCTTCACTTTCTAAATCCTCCTCCGTGACAGCCACAATCGCTGCCTGGTAGTTAGCCTGATGCTTGCACTGTCTTCTCTTCAAGCAGGCTCAGCTCCCAGCAGGAGCATCAACAGAGCAGGCAGGGACTGTCCCCACAGGGCTCAGCTCCAGACACCCTCCAGCACAGCTGGGTGACTCTGGGGTGCACACACACCCACCTGCCTTCCGGAAAGGGAATCTGCCAGAACTCCTCACTCCATCCTCAAACAGCCAGGCCGTGCACAAAGCCAGGGCAATGGGGAAGGACGAGCACGGAGGGGGACAAAAAGGACAGGGATGAAAGGACACGGAATGCACCCGAGGAGGGACAAGGAGAACCATCAACAATGACATCTGCTGATGGCTCAGGAGGCTCTGGAGAAGGGCTGGGCACTCACTCAGCTGACAGGTAGCACACCTGTGTCTCAAGGCCAGCACTGGGGGAGCTCAGAAGAGTCACCTGTGGATTGTCACAGCAGGGTCTCTGTCCGGACAAGGGCAGGAGCTGCTGCTGCAACCGAAGCCAGTGATGCACCATCACCAATGTTACATGGAGGGCAATGAACACCACATGGAACATTGGGTTTTTCTGGCTTAAACAAGCTGCCCTCAGACCCTTGTCCAGCTCATCTGCACCTGCAGCAGCAGAGGATGCTCACCTCAACAGGGTTTGCTCCAGCCCAGCTCAGAAGGACCTGAAATATTAACTTGTTTGTATCAGGAAAGGACAAAGGAGGAGACACTGCTGGAAGCAGTGAATGAGTGGGAAGAGCAACCAGACAAGCTGCAAATCGATGCTATTTGTGGGAGCAGTGCCAGTGGATGAACTCAGAACACCATGTACTCTTCAAAGTTGTTCTAACAGCCACCTTCTGCAATCTCCTGCATGCCAAGCTAACCCCGTGACTGAGGACATCCAGCCCTTCTGCTGTGTGCAAAGAATAATCCAAACCTCCCTCTCTCGTTTTTTTAATAGATAAACGTATGAAAAAAACACAGAAGACTTACACACACTTGTATGTATAAGTCTTACTTTGAGTATCTGTGAGTGGCTATATGGAAGTGTAGATCTAAAAGAAAGGTAAAAGTTAAATAAAGCTGAGCCTGGTACCTTTTGTAATTAGGGCAGATGGAGTCAAGCTACAGGTTCTCCCCAAAGGACTGAGCCTGCACTTTGTAGCAGTGCAATGACAGTCCTGTTGCAGCAGTGAACGTCATTAAGGGACAGAAAAGAGGAAGATTAAAGCTGGGAAGGGAATTGGTGACAGCCCAGCCTCCTGTATTTAAGTTTTACTCCTCATACACGAGTGGCTATAGAAAAGATGTGAAGTTCCATGCATGTTTTGCTGCCCTAAATCCAACAGTCAAAATCACAGTCAAACCACCACGAGAAACCATGTCAGAAGCCACCTGAGACACCCCCACCAAACACTCACCAAAGCCATCACATTTATCTGGGCTGCTGCAAGTGCAATGCCACAGGCAGCCTGCTCCTCTGGGGGAATTAAAACTGAATTTCCACAAGGGAAGAGGAGATAATAGCCCATGACCTGCTCAAATACTTTCCTAGAAGGGAGAGGTCCAACTGCTTTTGACTCAGCTCCACACGAGAGTCCCAAACCTGGCTGGAACTTCATAGAGACCCTTCCCCATCCTCCACTGCTCACTCTTCCCCCATAAATCCTTCCTGTCACCTCCACTGGACTCTCATCACTCGCTGCCCTCCAAACACACTGGTGGTGATGTCAAGGATCACACTACTTTTCCATCTCTCTCTCAGTGGCATTTATTTAATGATGCTTGCAAAAAAAAAAAAAAAGTTACTGTCAAGGAAAACAAGAATTTCTTTTGCTATCAACTGCCTTGAGCATTTGCCAGGGTTAAAGGTGATGCAATATTAACCTTTGCTGCTCCCCAGCCAGCCCAGTTCCACATCATAATTCCATTCCCTCAAAATAGAAGAGAGAAAGGAGAAGGAGGTGAGGGAAGTAAAAAGCTGTCCTGCAGGGGATCAAAAGGGGTATCAAGAGAGAGCTGATAGCTGGAATTAGCAGATATCATCACAAGAGAGATCAGCTGGAAGCAGGAGGGAGACACAAAATACCTTAAGGAATGACAGTCTAATGTGTGAAATCACCTGTCTGGAAGCCAGCAGGTCCCAATTTCTATCGCTATCTGTCATCAAAGCTCCTCACACTCTCTAAAAAGAGCCTGGCCCAGGACATAAAGCACATAAAGCACTCTGCAGTGCTATCTGAGGTGGCTCCACGGCCAAATAACTTCCCCACACAACACAAATCCAGATGATTTAATGCCAGATCCTGTCAAAGCCGTGCTGTGGTTTTCCCAGCCAGCCAGGAGAACACTGAACTGCACCACAGTCTGCAGCTTTGGAGGGTCTCCTACCTTCAGCAGCTGTTTAGAACTTGAGGCAAAAAAAGGTAAAAGAGGAATTGCTGTTGGTAAAAGAATAAGTAGCTGTAAAGAATCAGAAAAATAGACAGCACTCAACAGCTTCACTCAGGGAAATCCAGCTTTGTTCAGACGACTCAGATCAGTGATTTGAATTCAACTAAAACACCCTCAAGATGGGTTTGGAAATCAGGACATTGAGCTTCTCATTTCACCCTGACACTAATTCAGCTGTGCAAATGTGAACTCATTCCTCAGGGCTTCCTCAGCTTCCTTTTGGGGCTGGGAAATGCTGGGGGTTTGCTGTTTGTGGGTTGGGGATTGGTTGGCTGAGGGTTTCACTGGATGGTTTGGATTTTCTTGGCTCTGTTTTTGTTGGTTCTTCTAAACACAAGTTCACACCTGAGATGCTGCTAGGAAAATAATCATTTTTAGTAATGTATTACCAAGAGGGACAGTCAGAGATGAAAAGAGAACAATCCCTTCCAGGGCCATGTCTTTCAGCTCTCTTCCTGAACCTCATCCATCTCCAATTCCCACAGCCGCAGGCTGTGCACAGTGTGCCTGAGGAGCCACTAACCTGAATTCACCTGAAATAGCTCTGCAGTGTTTCACACCTCCAGCAAATGAAGTACCCATGGTTTGACAAAACCACAAAAATGCAAGGAATTGGCAAAAAAATTCACACATCTAAAAAAGGCAGAGCAAAGCAGCCTTAACGTGGAGGGTGCAGTGACATTTGGCTTTGGAGCTGCCTGATATCATTAATTCTGATAAAGAACAAAAGCCTGACAAATGTAATCCTGATACTTCCCTTTGTGTGATTCCTTTGAGGATTACACAGCCATTAAAGATTTCTAACAGTGTTACATTTCCAAAGGACAGTGCTCCAATCCCCTGAGGAAATCATAAGCCATTTACAGATTCTTCTTGGGTTTCAACTTTTTAGAGAGAAAAAACACCACGGACATTTAGATGTCTTAATTAGATGAACAGCTTAACATCTGAAAATATTTAAAATGTCTGTTATTTGTGGAATGTAAAACATGATTTCCTGCCCAGCAGGACCAGTGTGCTGCAGCAGTGGCAGCTGAGGGTTCTTTTTCTGCAATTTATACCTCAGTTCCAAAAGTTAGTGCACAAATGCCTTTCTGCACTGTTCAGCAATTTCTCTACCCAGAAGTGACAGATAAGAAGGAGATTCTGGTTGTTAAAGAGAAACAGAAAAGGTCTTGAATTAAAAAAAAAAAAACAAACCAAAACATTGCTGTGACTTCCTCCCTCAGCAGGTAATTTTGAAAGCTGACTGGTTTCTGGTCAGACCCTGCACGCAACAGTTTGATGGGAAGGGGTTCCCAGTAAGCCCAGTTCCACACCACCTAAAAGCCCAGCTCTGGAAAATTTTGGGAGTTAACAGCTGTTGGTGAGGCCCTCGAGACCTGCCTGGCGTTCAGTCATCTCACCAACACTGCAGCCCTCCTTCACACCTCAATGAAGACGAAGTGTGGACTTGCATAAAAAGCTCATTGCATTGAAGGTTCCATCACTTACAGGTGTTTGAAGGGCACAGGCAGTGCACAAATAACTTGAATTCAGCAGCAGATCAATCTGAGAGATGGCTCTAAAGGGTTTGAACCCTTCTCCTCAGCCACTGCTGTCCTCCCAACAGTGAGAAAAGCAAAGAACACCCATCCCAACAGATGCTTGGAGTTGTGACCCTGTGTTCTGCCAACCAACTCTGCAGGCTGGAATAAACCATGGAATAATTGTCCCAGCCTCAGCAGCAGTGCCAGGAAGAACAGTAAATGTCAGAGCCTGGGCCAGTTCTGATAGCTATTGACAGGCACAAAAATCAAATTCAAGGGAATCCTCTCTCACACACAACAAAGTGTTAATGAGATCAAGAGAACAAGAGTAAGAACTACAATCTCCAGTGGTTGATAAAGATCAAAACCAAAGCAGCAACACCAAGAACTGACAGACTAAGCTAGGCATTTTAAATCAATAGCTTAGTGAAGAGAAGCCCTTTCACTCTATCAACACACAGTTGGCTTCTCTGCTGTCCTCTGGGATCACCTGGGCACAGCAGAAGTGATACTAGAAGTGTCACCCACCCCTTAGTTGGCAGAATGGTTTCAAAAAATTAATGTTACAGCATTTGTGCACCTGTAATAATGGCACCATCAAATTAAAAGATTTCCCCCAAATGGGTCAAATCTTAGTCTCTAAAAAGCAAGACTTATGTCAACTGTATTTCAGCAGGAAGGGAATTATTTAACATATTCATCATTGTCCTTTAAAATTACTTGGAAGTTTTTAAATTGAGTTTTGACTTGATTTGACCAGATACAGTGACTGGAGCTACCCATCAATAGGGCCAACAGCAGCCGGTGTCCCTCCAAAAACCCTCCCAGGGAGCCTTTTCCCCTGACTGAACTGTCCTTGTGAGCTCTTCAAGGAACTCCATAGGGAAGGAAACTTGAGTTTCTAGTCTGTTCTTCTCCCCCTGAATCGACAGACCTCAGGAACAGATGCCATTGAGTCAGTACAGGGAACAAAACAGTTCGAGCCACAAGTCGAGCCTCGAGAGCTCACACACACGCTTGAAAATTAACATCTTGTCTGAAACCCTTCATCTTGCAGTGCTTTTCTTCTGAAAGTAGAAATGGCAGAGCCTCATCTCTTATGCAAATGACACGTGGCATTTTAAAAGTTCTGACATAAAGGCAGTAAACAAAAAGACATCGACTACAAGACTCTTGTACTGTCTTAGTGCCCACAATTATGGATGGTACAGGAGGGTTTTGGAGGGATTCAGAGAGAAAAAAAGCCACCAGTTGACCAAAAAACCAATTACCAACACCAACTGCTGCTTTCATTCCCCACAAGCACCTAGAACCCCAATTATGTAAATGTCAGTGAAAAAAACCCAACCCTACAGCAGGTTTTTAAAGCTTTATAACAGATCCTGCAGAAGGGGATAAACAAAACTTCTTAAAAGCAAAAATATCATTTTGCTAATGGCCTCTGCATTAATGCTGGCATTCTTCACAGATCCTCCCCCATGTTTGCAAAAGGCAGCCAGAGCATAGAGACACCTCCAACAAATGGCAGAGTGAGTCAGTGGGGCTGGGAGCTGTGGGCAGGGAGGAGATGACAACGTCCACGGAGTCACTGAAGTCTCCAACGTGATTCATGTCATAACATGGAGCCAAAACAGTGACTTATGGTTCAGGCACAAGCCACGTGGGTCTTTCTGTGTCCCTGCCTAGGCACTCAGCATCAAACACGGCACTGGTACAGCAAACACAGCCCAGTCCATCCACCAAACCCACCTCCTCCTTCCTTCCCAGGTAAACATTGAGGCCAGCTTGGAATGTGACACCAAACCCTGCAGCAGTCCTTGCACAGGGAGGCAGAGTTTAGACCATTTCACAGAGTCGCTGGATTGTAGAAAAGCTTGAGTGGGAAGGGACCTTAAAGCTCATCTCATCCCACCCCTCCATGGGCATGGACACCTCCCACTGTCCCAGGCTGCTCCAAGCCCTGTCCAGCCTGGCCTGGGACACTGCCAGGGATCCAGGGGCAGCCACAGCTTCTCTGGGCACCTGTGCCAGGGCCTCAGCACCCTCTGAGCACCATATGCTGCCCTGTCACTCAAAACTGCTTTCAGAAAGTAGAACGGCTCTGTTTTTAACCTGAGAGCTCTGCAAAACTCCAGGAGCTTGACAGTGAAGCTGCAGAGCACCACAGGCAGAGGAAAGCAGGAAAATGCCTGTAATGTGACAAACCTGACGAACCCTTCTTCACACACCAAAAGGCCTCACACCATCATGGTTAGTCACAAAAGATGTCAGCTTTAGTTCCTGTCAAACCATGTCATTTTACCTTTAATGAGGTATCCCAAAAAAAGAAAATAAATCAAATTTGTGGGTGTGCTTAGCACATTCCAGCACGGACCTGCTTCTCCAAACACGATCCCAAGGCAACACAACCCCTCAGCCAGAGCAGCACTGAGTGTGGGCAGAGATCCTGAAATACTGTGCACATGGAACTCAACAGAGATGGTGCAAGCACCAGCCCAGCCCAGCTCTGTCTCTGCTGGGAGCACCACCAGAACCGCCTCATGCACTCCACAATTTGGGATCTGCTCTCTAAGGGGAGCCTTGGACTCCTCCTTCCCCTTCATTCCTACAAAAAAGAATTTATTCCCATAGAACTAATCCCAATTCACACGTTTTCTGGCTTCAGAGCTATGCTAATTCTGCCTATAAACAGACAGGGATTCAGTGTTTAGCTTTCAGCGCAGGAAGCAGAAAAGGGCCTGAACAACAAGCTCAGAACTTCAGAAATCTTCTAATTTTAAATATAACAATCAAACAAGCCACGCATATCTATGACTCCTATTGCTGCAGTTAACTAGGTCTGAGAAACAAAATAATGAACATAACAGAGAAATTAAACAAGGATAAATACTACAATTTTGAAACGAACAGCTGCTTTAATAACTACAATAATTACACACTCCCTGAAAAACCTGACAAAGCTTTGAAGTCAGCTCTGCTAACTCTGCGGACTAGACACTTCCGGGGGATGCCTCAGCTTAACTGAATTTTCTTACGGCACTAAATTTATTCAAATCTTCATTTAGTGCCCATTCCTGCAACTCCTCCAGACCTGATCTAACAGGCTGCACTTCTCTCAGAGTACTTACTGGGAGGGAAGTAGCCCATAGCACAGAGGAGCACTGGGCAGGACCTGCTGGTTTGGTAGTGACCTTTTTGGGGTTTATCTTCCTTTTCAAACCAAGTCTAATAACCAAACCTAATAACCCCATTCTAATAACCAATTCTAATAACCCCACTCTAATAACCCCATTCATCAATCACTATAAAAAGCTTCCAGGCAGAAGGGACTTTCCGTGTTTTCAACTTCGGAAGCCCTTACGATTAACCACGGCTGGGAGCAGGACTGTGTGTGTCTGGCATGGAGCAAACCCCAGTTTCCCAGCCGGACTGGTCACTCTGTGACCCTCTCACCACTCCAATGAGGTCCCCCCGGCCGTACTCCCCGGTCAGGTGCTTCTTGCCATCGTCCATGCGCAGCACCGAGCGCAGGCGCCCGTTCAACACGATGTACGTGCAGTCAGACTTGTCCCCCTGCCTACAGGAAAAAGGATCAATAAACAGGATTAGTGAAGCATCTCTGCTCAGCAAAGCTTTGAATAAGTTGCTGATTTTCCCTACCTGCCTTGGAAGACAGAGGAAGGTGTTCAACTGACACTTAAACACAACAAGTGAACAAGAAATGGAACAGCCACTTGTTAAAAGATGACTGGAAATCTGTTTAATGTGTAAATGTGCAGAGTTGGTTGAGGCAAGGAGTGACAGGAAAAGGGGGAGTGGCTTCAAATTCAAAGTGAGTAGATTTAAATGGGATATTGGGAAGGAATTGCTCCCTGTGAGGGTGGCCCCCCCCCCCCCCAGGTGCCCAGAGCAGCTGTGGCTGCCCCTGGATCCCTGGCAGTGTCCAAGGCCAGGCTGGACAGGGCTTGGAGCAGCCTGGGACAGTGGAAGGTGTCCCTGCCCATGGCAGGAGTGGGATGGGATGAGCTTTAAGGTCCCTTCCAACTCGAGCCAGTGTGGGGCTCCATGAGAGGACCAGAAGGGGATGGGCAGGATGTGAGTGGAGCCCAGGGGACACTGCAGGCTCACTGTTGCTCACAGGAGCTCCTTCCTATTGCAACAGTCAACATGGATGTGCAGAGAAATTCTGCAGGTCAAGAAGAAAAAACCCCAAGTGGCTCAGGATCTGGATTGCTGCTGGTGCACACACCCCAGCCTAGCACAAAGTTTTTGCCACATCCAGCTGGCAAGATTAGGAGTGCTGTCTAGAATGCAGACTTCCAGCACAGCCTAGCACACTTCTGGTGGTGGAGTTAAAACAAATGCAAGGAATTCCAAAAGATTTTAACAGGATATTGACAGCTAGCAATGCTTTGATGCACAGAGTAATCCAACACTTCCATTAGCATTGGTGCTGCGGGTATGGTATAAAAATTACAATTATACAGATCATATTCTAAATGAGACCATTATTCTGCCACCACTGCAGCAACCATGTAACAGCTCAATTGCATCCTAGCACACAGTCATAAAACTAAGTTTTCCCAAGGTAACTTTTGCCCCTTAAACACAAAATTCCTATTTTCAATTTACTACTGAATAAGCCTAACTGAATTACCTTTGAGTTTTGCTGTTTATTTCAGAAAGGAGGAAAACCGCTGAGCAATAGATGTTCATAGCCTCAAAAATGCAGAAACTACCACCAGAACACAGAATTGCCTGTGTCCTAATCAATTATGTCACTTAAAAAGCTTGCTAAGACAACAGAAAGGATCGGGAATAGTATGAAATTATTTAATAACACCTGGAGACAAGAGACTGAAGTGACATTGAAGGTACAGCGGAAAGAAAATAATCTCAAAATAGGCAAACAGATAAACCTGATGGAATGGTTGATAAATACAGTCTGAGGTTCTCATTTTACACATCCCCAAGCGAGCACAGCTCTTCAAGCAGGGAAATTTCAACAAACATCCAATTTCATCCACATCTCACCTGTAAACAGCTCGTCCAGCCTCGACCTCCATCCAGTCCAGGGCGAAGTCAATTTGCCTGACAAAGGGGGACATTCTCTTCACGACAGTGTGGGCCACCCCCAGCACCACACTGGGCTGCTCCCGCATGATCCTGGGGAGAAGGGAAAGTGTGATTCAGGTACCCCAAAGAGGAATGAATGGGTGCCCACAGGCCCCACATCCCAGGGCAGCAGGGCAGGAACCCCCAAGGCACAGGGACACCCTCTCCTGCCACCACCGCTCTCAGGAGCCATTCTCTGACAAACACGGGGCTGCCCAGCCTTCAACCCAGCCCAAATGAAGCACTCAGAGCTGGCACTGTCCCACTGATGCCTTCAGGTATTGCTAGTTTTTACTTTTCATGTATCTGTAACTTGCAGAAGTTCTGTACTTCTTACTAAGTGCTAAAAGTCCTCTGTTCCCAGCACATTTAACCAAAACAAGGCTCTCTGAACACAGATTCAAGGACATGTTCGCTGCCTTAGGGCCCAAAAATATGCAAACAACTGTGAGCTGGGGGAGCAGGCCTGGGGTGGTGAACATCATTGCCTGAGGGTGCGAGTGGAGAATTAAGGGCCAATGTGCTAATGGACAGAACTTATCAAAGGTGAAGGGCTCGTGACCCAGGGTCCATTTTGGGTGTCATCCCCAACGGGGGGCTTTGCTTGCCTGAATGTACCTTCAAGGCCTTTGCAGGCCTTGAATAAATTGTCTGCTTTTTATACTCCTAACTTGTCTTGGCCTCTGTTTCAGGTAGCCTCTTTCAGGCAACAGCACAAGCAGGATGCCAGGGCTGCTGTCTGCCCCGATTCCCTCGTCCCAGTGCAGCAGGATGGACAGGAGCCATGGGAGCTCTTGTGCCTGAGCCACCCTCCTCATTTCCCCCTCACTCAGGTCTTTCATGACTCAGGAAAATGTTCATACTGTCCCCAGATCTTCTCTCCCT
Organism: Origma solitaria; assembly: GCA_013397895.1. Taxonomy (NCBI): domain Eukaryota; kingdom Metazoa; phylum Chordata; class Aves; order Passeriformes; family Acanthizidae; genus Origma; species Origma solitaria. Next base: position 111,453 of record VZRL01005409.1, read on the forward strand.
GCTGTTCTGCACATCCCAGTCTCTCACTCGTGCTCAGTTTCCCCCACATATCACATCAGAATCTTTCCATATGTGAAGTCTGATGATCTTAAAAATAAAAGACCTGCTCTGCATTTCAAATACTCCTTTTTCTGCATTGCAAAGATCACAAAGAATTGAGACATCTTCTAATAAAGATCCCAATCTTCACACTGAATGTTTTTAGTCATACTTAAAAGTCTCTAATAATAAAGACACCATGTAATTCAATATGTTCCTCAAACTGAAAAACTTTGAGAAGGTTCTGCCAGGACAACCTCAAACTCCATACTGACTGTGAGGCCTAGCAAAAATCACTCTCACAGACACCTGGGAATTGCTCAGGAATGCCTTATTTCTCGTTCTTTTTAGACTGAAGATCACTGCACCTTGTCGCTGTGGGGATGAGCATTCAAATTTCTCCTGAAGCACTGCCAGGAGTGAATGGGTCACACACATGTCAGGTTGCCCTACCTGTCAGGGCAGCTTATCTTTCCTGTTCCTGTGCAGCACCAAGAGGAGACTACTCAAAAACAGTTACTTCACAAGAGAAGTAACAATTCACAAAGAAGCAGATTTGTGTCTGCAGCCCCAGCATGAGAAGGGATGAGGGAGCATGAAACCTGCTCAGGGACACAGGCTGCTCCAAGCCCTGTCCAGCCTGGCCTTGGACACTGCCAGGGATCCAGGGGCAGCCACAGCTGCTCTGGGCACCTGTGCCAGGGCCTGCCCACCCTCACAGGAAAGGATTTCTTCATCATATCCCATCTAACCCTGCCCTCTGGCAGTTTGAAACCATTCCCTCTTGTCCTGGCACTCCATTCCCTGTAAATAATCCCTCTCCATCTTTCCTGCAGCTCCTTCAGGCACTACAAGGTCACAATTCAGTCTCCCCAAAGCTTCTCCTCTCCAGGTAAGCACCCCCAGCTCTTGCAGCCTTCCCTCCCAGCAGAGCTGCTCCATCCTCTGCTCATCCTGGAGCCTCCTCTGGGCTCTCTGCAGCAGCTCCAGCTCCTTCCTGTGCTGGCCTAGGGCTGGGGCAGCTCTGCAGGTGGGGGTCTCACCTGAGGGGCACAATCCCCCCTGCCCTGCTGCCCACGCTGGGCTCAGCCCAGGGCAGGGAGGGCTCAGGGCTGGGGCAGGTCCAGCTCTCACCCCCAGCACCCCCAGCTCCTTCTCTGGAGCTGCTCATCCCCAGCCTGGACTGATCCCAGGGCTTGCCCTGACCCACGTGCAGCTCCAGCACTTGGTCTGGTTGGAACCTCCTGACATTCCTTGCTAAGCTTTCTGCATCCAAGCTCCCTTCACAAGGAAGGTGCCAGACTGGTAAAAAAAAAAATCTATTTAGGAGACCCTGTTATGAGGGAGCTCTCCCTGAACACAAATTGTGTCAGCTTAGTCTCTAACCTCACCCCTTAACAGCAGAGGAAGTGAGAGAGGTACGGAAGGAGCACTGCCACTCTTTGTTCCCTAATTGGATTGCAGTTCCTTGGGGAGCACTGTAACCTGGCAGAACCAGAGACAGCCCAGGCAGAGATCCACAGCAAAAGCAGGGGCACCAGGAGCTCTGCACGGCCTGGATGAGGCACAGAACTGCCCTGAAGCCTCTCAAACATCAGCTCTGTCCTTCATCAGTGCCTCTGCTGCAGCCAGAGCCCGGAGCTGCCGGGGCTGGGGCCAGTGCAGCACACAGGGAGCTTCCCTGGGCACTGCTCTCCTCACCCAGGCCTCCCATTAGCACTTCTGCCATAATGAAGTCTATAATTTCAGCCCAAATCACTGTAATTGAAAGGGCAGAGATCCAGAGGCACATATCCCCATTTCATGACAAACTCCCCACACTCACACCCCTGCACTTGGATGTGTAAAAGGTAAATTAAACTGAGCACCAGCTCTTACATTTGGAACACTTAAAAATCCAGCCAGCAAACACCATTACCAAAAGCAGGATAGCTTTTCTCTCCTGACCCTCTTCTCTTGCCCTGATTTTTCCATGCCATCCTGAACAAGACACCTACAGACCCATGGAAAACACCCAGCCCTATCCCCCTTCTCAGCTGATTCAAAAGTTAAATAAAGCTCCCAAAGATTCCTAAATGGTTTAGCTCACTGGTTTTACTCCACTTGCTTATTTAGCCCTCTAAGTCTCCTCCCACACAGGCTGTCTGCTGTCGTCAATAAAAGCCATTTACTCTTTTCCTCCCTCACAATATATCTTAATACTTAAAGCATTCCAAATGTAAACTACCAACAGGCTTCTTTTATTTCCACCTGGAGCTCTCTTATCTCCCTCAGTGCCATGCAGCTTCTACAAGAGAATTAATACAGGAAATGAAACCCACCCTTATAAAAGGGAACTGAGGTTTTTTTCCCCCCAGTTTCCTTCCTCTCACGTGGGCATCTACATCCTCACTCTTCTGCTTGGCACTGAGAAAATTAAAATCCAAAGCTCTGCACTACAGAGGTTTCTGCAGGGACCTTGAGGATTCTTTATTAGAAAGCTCACCAAATATAACAACAAAAGGGCTAAATAGTTTCTGTGAAAGCTTGGAACTTCCGCAGACATTCTTGGGGATGTGGCTGTGATGGGATTTTCAGCTCGGCTGGCAAAACCAAATAAAAATCAAAGCATTCCTGCCTCTCTGGCAAGTGCACGAGATTAAGCCTCCAAACTGTGAAATTCACTGAAGCAGAAAATGTGAGAGAGCCCCTGGTAGTGCAGAACCTGAGCCTGTTCCCTCAGGAGATGCTGGTGACAACTCAATTCCCATTTTCCAGGGCTGCCGTGTGGGCACTGCACGCTGAGAGCGACAGCTCCCGAAGCACTGCAGGCACATCCCATGGAATTAGCCCTGGACTCACCACACCAGCAGCTCGTGCCACCCCTGGGCTTGCACTCTGCACCTACAGACAGCCATTTACTCATGGCAGCATCACAAAAAAGGCTCCTGCCCCGCAAGTTTCAGTGGGAAGGATTTAATCCAACATCCAACTCTCAGTTCTCCACCTCAGGCTCCTTTCCATCACTGTGCTCTTTGCCTCATGGCAACCATTGACCATGTGCTTCCTGCTTCACCCTCTCATTAATTATTGAGAAAAAACACATACAGTGTTCCAGGGCAGCACAGAGGAAAAGGAGAAATACATGACGAGAAAGGAAGAATGAAATTTTGGAGAATAATGGAAGTTCTTGTCCAGTTTCACCCAGTCCGTAAGCTAACAGAAGAACAAGTTTTTAAAAACCCAATAATTCATGTGAGATTCCAAGCAAGGGAAAAAGCCAAACATTGTGGGACTATGAGCATAGAACTGCCATTAAAATGGAAAATAGAACTGCATCGTATTTTATTAACAAGTTTTTCTTTCTCATAGAGTTCAAAGCAAAAACGGACCCCCTTGAAGAAACGTGATGCTTTTCAAAGCCTTTCTCCAATATCAATTTTAAATATGGGCACAGGAGTCAGAAGTGCCATGAAGCCTGGGGTTCAGGACACATTGTGAAGATGAAATGCTGCAATATCACAGAATTTGTAAAATGGAGAGAACAGATAATAGACTTTAAAGAAGAAAGATTTGGAAAGGACCCAAAAATGATGATGAGGTGATACATTGATGGGTCTTGATCTCTCACTGGTAAGGTGTTAATGGAAGCAGAAAGGTGAGCTGGAATAAACAAGAGGTAATTCAGCTCTTGAGAGAGAAAACTCAGGAAAATGAGCTCCAGCAAACGAGAGAAAGAATCCAGCCCTGAGTAGCAAAAAATAACCAGGAAAAAAAAGGAGGAAAAGAATCTGCCCAGCTGAGTGAGACAACATAATGAAATTTCAAGTCAGAAACAAGTAGGAAAACAACAGTAGGGAAAGACAGAGAGAAAAAGTGGGTGTTTAGAAGAAATAGCCTGGTACCACATGGAATGGCACAAGTGGGAAGCATCTCTCAGAAATTAGGCCAAAGAGCTGACAACCACCTCAGAGCCTGGGAAAACACAGCTCATCACCAAGCACCTGCTGAGCACAGCACGTTCAGTTCCACAGCCCTGCAGCCTCCTGCCCGAGGTGGGAAAACCACAATCCCAGAATAAGGATTCTGTGCTAGAGCTGATCAGGAATACAGACAAGTGCAATTATTGAGAAAGAAGGAAGGATGCAGAGATGGACAACATAACAGTGGCCTAGGAAACACAACCACCCCCCAGAAGTCCTCCATGTAACTCAGGATGTGTGGCACATTCCAGAAGCTGGAAAAGGACTTTATGAAAGGAAATTGTGCATTAGACACAAATTATGTGTGTGCACTAATTGGAACTCTAAATGACAGGATCCAAGAAGAAATCAAGGGCATTAATCATTGTTACTGGCAACCAGGCTAACCACAGTTATCATATTGACTTTTTAATTACCTATATCCCCTTTAAACATTAAGTCTCAAGTCAGGTGCTACTTCCAGGGTCCAGGAAAGAACCTGTCTTGCACAGGGGAATTATTCCTTAACCTGTTCTATTAAGCATTAAAATCCCCCAGTTACACCCAGACCAATCACTCACAACACACCCAACTCCTTGGCTCTGTCTGGGAACAAAACTGGGGAGGTTTTTCAGCAAAAAGGAATAATGAATCAAAGAGAAATAGCCTGGCAAAGCAGTAATTAACCCAGCAAAGTGCAGGCTCTGGGCGGACTTTCTTATTTGGATTATGAAGTATATAAATCTTGGGCCATAATTCTCACCCCACGGGGTTAAAGTGCTCTCTAGGCCTTGAACAAAGATGTCACCATTTAATATTCCCATGTTCCCTGAACTGCTTCTTGCAGGAGTTACACTGATGCCTTAAGAATTTCTAGTTTTTATTCTTCACGTAGCTGTAGCTTGGTGTAGTTCTGTGCTTCTTATAAAACGCTAAAACCTCTATTCCCAGCACCTTTAGCCAAAACAATCCCTGGGAATGGAAATCCAAGGACACATTCATTGCCCTAGTGCCCAAAAATATGTAAACAACAGTGAATTGTGGGGGGAGCAGGCCTGGGGTGGTTAACATCATCACCTGAGGGTGTGATTGGAGAATTAAGGCCCAACATGCTAATGGAACAGAACTTTTAAAAGGTGAGGAGCTCGTGACCCAGTGTTCATTTTGGGTGTAGCCTGAGGGGGCTTTGCTTGCCCTGAATGTACCTTGAAGGCCTTGAATAAATTTGTCTCCTAACTTGTCTTTGCCCCTGTTACAGGTAGCCTTTTTAGGCATCAAACCACTGACAGATGTGCCTCAGCTCATGCAGGCACCCAAACCCACCCCATAAGCTGCAGGGTTTGCTGTGGGATGCACTGCAGCAGCACAGACACCCAACACTGGCATTTGAAATCATGGAATCATTACAGCTGGAAAAGCCCTACAAGACCACAAAATCCAAGCGCTAACCGCATACCCCCATGCCCACTAAACCATATCACGAAGTGCCACATCCATGCGTTTTTTGAACACCTCCAGGGATGGCAACTCCACCACTGCCCTGGGCAGCCTGTTCAGATGTCTGCCCACCCTTCCAGTGAAGAGAATTTTCCTGATGTCCAACCTAAATCTCCCCTGGCACAGCTTGAGACCATTCCCTCTCCTCCTGTCGCTGTTCCCTGTGAGCACAGCCCGACCCCCCCGGCTGTCCCCTCCTCTCAGGAGCTGTGCAGAGCCACAAGGTCCCCCTGAGCCTCCTTTCCTCCAGGCTGCACCCTTTCCCAGCTCCCTCAGCCTCTCCTGGTGCTCCAGACCCTTTCCCAGCTCCGTTCCCTTCTCTGGACATGCTCGAGACCCTCAATATCTTTCTTAAGGTAAGAGGCCCAAAATTAAACCTAGAATTTGGTGTGTGGCCCCACCAGCACCCAGCACAGGGGGACAGTCACTACCCTGGTCCTTTGCTCAAAAAGGCCATAAAAAAAATTTTTAAATACTTAAAAAAAACTAAACAATATATGTTTTAATGGCAGAACTCACTCATAGAAATGGGACTTGGAGATGGAGAGGAAGCTGCAGTCCCTGTTGGCCTTGATGGTGAAGATCAGCGGCTCCCCAGTGAGCACGGCAAGCTGACCCACGAGCTCCCCAGGGTGGGTGATGAACAGACAGGTGTCCTCCTCTGAGTCGATCTTCCTCTGGTACACGTGGAGCATCCCCGAGACCACAAAGCAAACATTGACATCCTGGAGCAAATGGCAGAAAAAAAGAGCTCAATAAAAATCCCCTAAGATTTTTAAAAGCAATTATCCCAGTGACAGCGCTATCACGACCGATCTGTTCCCCAGAAAGCTCCCTGTAGCTTTTGAACAATTAGGTGGTAAAATAAGACACAATAGTGAATTATTAAAAGCAGGTTATGAATATTTAAAACTAAGCAGGCACAATATTGAAAAATGTGTTTCTCTTTGGGCGATGATGAAAAATGAAGGCTGCATCTTTGAGATATCAAGGAATAACAAGAGGATTGGGAGTGGAGGAGATAATGGGGAATCACAGCAGCAGGTGAGGGGCACGGCAGGTCAGCAGAGCAGAACCCAGCACTGGAACTGGAGCTGCCCATCACCTGCTTTGCTTAGGCTCATCTATTTACATGGGATTATTACAAATGGAGCTTTTTATATCCCGAATACACTTTGCTATAAACAAATAATGCTGGGTTAGTTTTGTATGGGAGAGAATATTTTACTGCAACTGAGTGACAGCACCAAAAGCCCAAGTGTAGGGTGTGGGAAAAGGCTTCCCAGACCCCACAGCTCCTGAGGAAGGTGGAACACTCCACACCCTCCCACGAGGTCCATCAGAGCTGACAACACATGAAGTTCTAAATTCCCACTCTGGCTGTGGCTGCAGCACCAGCCCTGAGTGCAGGAAGGCCCAGAGCTGGGGGTGCTTCACCTCCAGAAGAGATGGCTCCGAAGGGGACAGGTGGAATGTTTCACTTCCCATCAATGTGTATAAATACCTCATGGAGAGGGGCACAGACTGAGCCACACTCACCTGGTCTCCCTGCCTGGAGAGCACAGTGCCAGCAGTGACCTGGTGCAGCGTCACTTTGCCGTTCAGCAACGCAGGGTTCTGGAGAAAAAAGGGGGTGAGAGGCACAGTTTACTGCTTTGTGCACAGGAAAAGATCCCAGAATGTGATAAAGCACCCAAGAAAGCAAGTAAGAATAATAGTTACTAAAGATGATGTTATAAATACTTGAATCTCTAAAAGATGGCATGTATTTTTATATTTCTCTACCCAATAGACATTTCTTCCAGAAGAGAAAAAATGGTTTGATCCGTTTTAATTGATCACACTTGGATTTTTAAGGAATTTCTATCTGTCAGTTTTCCCCCCTAGACTCTTTAAGGGTCTATAATGAATATCAGCGGGCAGGAAAATCATGAAACAAGCAGTTATTTTCAAAGGAAGGTGAAACTAGAGGAGACTCTACATCACGGAGTAACTAGACAAGATAATCCAACACTTCCTTCCTCCCAGGCCAGCCCTGGGCACACAGCTCAGCTGTGCTGGACCTGCAGAGCAGATTTCCATATACACTGGAGAAGGAAATCTTCCCAAGCTCATGAACTCCTGTGCTCAGGCACAGCAGAGCTGGGATTTCCCTCCCAACTGAAAAGCACATGGGAGGGTCTTCCCAAAAGCCACCCTCAGTCTGGACCCCAATCCCTTGAAATGTCAAGGAGCTGAGCTCAAACATTCCTTTCATGCAAACATTGCTTTCACCACCATAGCCCTGAGTGCATAACACAGACAAGCAAACAGCATGGAGAGACTTTTCTTTCCATCTCAAAGAACTGCCCACACAATTTGGGGTCCTGTGTGCAGTCAGGACCAAACCCTAATGCTTCAGGCCACCTTTGCTTTGGCATAACTTTCACCCAAACCAGCAAATCACAGAATCACAAACTGGTTTGGTTTTGAATGGATCTTAAAGCCCATCCAGTGCCACCCCTGCCATGGCAGGGACACCTCCCACTGTCCCAGGCTGCTCCAAGCCCTGTCCAGCCTGGCCTTGGACACTGCCAGGGATCCAGGGGCAGCCACAGCTGCTCTGGGCATCTGTGCCAGGGCCTGCCCATGCTTAAAATAAACAATTTCTTCCTAATATCTAATGTAACCCTGCCCTCCTTCAGCTTCATGCCATTCCCCTTATCCTGTCACTCCATGCCCACAGCCCCTCTCCAGCCCTCTTATAAACCTTCAGAAATCCAATATTTTTTCCTGACCCCTGAATGGGCTGGGCAGAAAACAAGGCTCAGTGATGGGTTCACATGTTACGCTGAAGAGAGGCAGCATAGGTCTGGTTCTCACAGCTTCCCTCGGTATTTGGCTGTGCCCAGGCTCTGCCACAGAGGCAGAAACACAAAACTCAAGAGCTGCACTCACAGGAAGAACCAATTCAGCACAAGAGCAGAGCAGAATGTGACCCCAAGTCATTAACCTCATTCCAGCAGGAAACCAGCACAGCAGAGATGTAAACACTCCACCAGCGTAGCTGTACTGCCAGGTTTGAATTTTTCCATTTTGGGTTGGAAAAAATAGTGCAAGTGAAATAATCAATTATTCTTTACACCTACTGCTGATAAAGGAACATATTTTCATCAAAAAATAGTTTTATTAAAGCCAATCTGTTTCATGGGAACATATCCAATGCAGAGAACCTGACAAGCACCTGTCAAAATATTTCAGTTCAGCAATAGCAACTCAACTAATTTCTATAATGTTTTTTTCTATATTTAGACATTTATAGTTGTATAGTATTATCTATTCTTAAAGACAAAGTTGTAACTCTGAAAGTACCTCTCAGTAGGGGAATACAAGCTCCCCCACGAGCTCTACTTATCAAGAGCATTTTCAGGCTGCATTAGCTCCAAGAAAAATTGCTGCAAAGATTTTCTTCATGTCTAAGACTCCTTAAGTATTGGGATAAATTGTACTCAGAGCTGTGAAAGCCTTATCATTGGAGATCTTTAAGAACAGCTTAGCCAAAAACCTGCCAGAAATGACTTGGCAATATCTGATTCTACCTCAGGCATGAGCAGGGACTGAGTGACCTCCAAGCAGACCTTGATATCCTCCTTTGCTGTGCCATTGCTGCCCCATTAAGCAATAAAAGCTGACAAATAAAACCCATCCTGTCTCTCTCAAATGGGTGAGACCAGCAAACTCAAATTCAGCACTGCACAGTTATGGGGTTTAGGCTAAAAATCTGCACTGATCCCCTCCAGCCCCCTCCAACCCAGAGCTTTTAGGAAAAATAAGTCATTATCCCAGCAAACTCCATTCCCCAGCAAGTTTCTTTCTTTGCATGACTGTAACAAATGATTGCAGCAGAAAACCCAACAAATTTGGTTCCATTAACAAATATAAGAAGTAACAGGTTATTTTTGGGTAACAAATTAGCAGGGCTTTATGCTACAGGAGTGAAAACACAAACTAATTATAAAAAATTTAAATAAAGCAATAATTAACTGGGACAAATAATTTTTTGTCAATGGAAACTCCCTTATAACTCACACAGAGGAGATACCCTGTAACACTGCTTAACCCTCCTATCATAACTGCAGATAAAGCTGAAAACACACAAAAATTGTATGAGATTTCATATCAGAAATCCAAGGAATTCAAGTTACTTAAAACAAAAGGGAGAAAAGAAAATTTTCTTTTTGAAGTGAAATACCTAAAGGGTATTTGAAATAATGCCTCTCTCCTAGAGAGGCTTACCCCTCTGTCACATGAAAAAAAAACAATAACCAAACAATCAAAAAAAATCCTAAACTACCACCATTAAAATATCGTGATTTTATTCACTCTGATTGGCTGCTCTGAAAAATGACAACTTAAAATGCCTCCATCCGCAAAGAAAGAAAATATCTCAATTTTTTAAAGACAAGAGCTTACAAGAGCTTACAACCCAGGGCATTAAGCGGTGTTGAACACAAATGTTTTGTACACAAAAAGATTTTTCTGGCATTCTCTGTAGAAGAATCAACTTTTGTTATTCCTACATGGAAAAAAAATTGAGCTTCCTACGAGATTTCTGGGATTTGGCTACATCCCATCAGACCCTAATCTGCTTGTGAAAAATTAGGCTGCTATAATATCGAAGTTTGAAAATCCTACCTTATTTCACTATTATTTAGATCTTCATGTTACAAACACTGCCTATTAGTTGCTGCCTTTTAATGATACTGTTGCAATAAACTTTATCTCTAAACTGCCACTCGTTAATTACTGAGAAATTTATTCTAGGCTACTAAAAAAAAAGTGCTGTAATCAGGAGCTTCAGTACTCTTGGAATTTTTGCTTATGATCTGATAGTTGTACCAAGAACAGAACAGATGAAGGTACCCAGCCCTACTTTACTCCTCCTGTAAACAAGAATTTCTTCCCAAATAGTCTGCAGCCTTTCATGAGGATATAAATGCCTGCAAAAACCTGAAAATTAACATAATGAGACAGGTAAGGCTCCTGCAGAGAGACCTCAGGTCAGTGATGACGTGGGACAGGTGCCTCAGGCCTTGGGGAGCTGAAAAATCCTGACAGGGATTTGGAAGCTGCAAAGGGAATAATTTCAGAAGTCAGGAGGGAATGCTAAAATCCAAAACGAAATCTTTTAAGTTCTAGCAAGTGCTGTTGGGTGACAGCTCTGCAGGCAGGGGAGGAGGAGCAGCAGCTGTGCCCAGCCTCTGGCAGCAGCAGCAGACAGGAATTATTGCAGCACAGGCTGAACAAAGCAGGGGTGTCTGTGGCTGACTGAGACAGACACACAGCTTTCCCAAACTGTCTGATTATGCACATGAACAGACACACCTCCGAATGAAATGCAGCTGGAATGACTGGAATGATGGAAACAATCATTTTCAATCCTTCTCACAGCACCAAGGGGCTCAGCAGGGCTGAGCTCGGGAGGGATCAGCACAGGACCCAGCTGGGAGCTGCTCCCAGCACCACTGGGACAGCACAAAGACTCCATCCCAAACCCAAACCATGCCCTGGACGCACTGCCTCCAGGATTAATGGATTCAGCAATCACCTGCACCTTTACAGAACATCACACTCTCACTGCGAGCATGGAAATAGAAGGTGGCAGGAATTGCACACGCGCTGCTCGCAGGGCGAACTTTGCACAGAGACAGATTCACGCACTGCATTCCAGCATGGCCTGTTGAAATGGCAGAATAATTCAATTTATTTCAGCCCTTCTAATGACTTCAACAGACTACTGAATAAAACATCCAGCCCATCTCCAGAACACTGAGGAGACAATCACTTTTTTAGTTCCTGGCAGAGTGAGATGAAAAGCAGAAACAAAGGCAGTTCCCCCTGCAATAACTCACATCAAGTTTCATCAAGGCTGAGAGGTCTTTCTTTGCTGCTTCCACGATGGCATCAATGTGTTTGCTGTTACAGGAATCCTGCACAGCACTGTAATGGAAAACTGCTGAAGGAGTTTCTGTCACTGTCACAGTCTTCTTCAATATCGACTGCAAAGAGAAGAAACACATGAAGGATCAGTTTAAGTAGCAGAATTGGCACCTGCCTGGCCAAAATTGGCCTTTATCATCTGAATTCTCAACCTACCACAACTGGTGGGCTGCAAAAAAGAAATTTAGGTTTCCAAAAAAGCAACAGCTTGCTAACTTCATTATCCCTGTATTTTTCTGCAAAGTCTGACACTCGAATCAAACAAAGTTACTCATCGCAGCTTGTGAAAGGGAAGAATAAGAGACTTTTCAGAATCTGGGCTGCTGCCAGCTTGATGGAACTGAAACTTCATCAACACTGTACACAAAGATGGAAGAAAAGATAAAATGTCTGTGAAGGTCACCGTGAGCAAGAGTTTCATTGCAGATTTTGGGTTGCAGTTTTATAATTCAAGAGTGTTTTTGTGCTCTTGACTTCCAGGTCAGTATTTGTAAAAAGCAAACTACAAAAACAGATTTATAAATAATGACAGGAAACCTACAGCTGATACAAGTTTTTAATTCCTTGCTGTAAAGTACTATCACAAATAAAGCATGGTCTGACAAACCCAAATAATCCATTTCATGACTCAGGGGAAGAAAATACATAAAAAGTTGCAGCAGTGGTTTCCCATTGCTCACCAAGGGAATCTTCACAGAGTTTCAGGATCTGCACTAAAAAGCCTTGAGAGTCACCAAAATCTACTGAAACAACTGTAAGTTAAAAAACAATAACACAAAAGCCTTCCAAGGCCAGGCTGGGTGGTCTAGAGGAAGGTGTCCCTGCCCAGGGCAGGGGTTTGGACCTGGTGGGCTTCAAAGGTCCCTTCCAACCCAACCCAGCCTGGGATTCTGTAAAACCAAACGGCCCAACTCATCCTGAGCTGCAAGGGCAGCGCTCCCAAGTGTCCTGGGGTGGTGTAATGATATTTTGTGTTCTCTATCGTTTGTATGCTTGACTAGGAATATGGTCCTGTAGCTTTAACAGTGTCCTGCAGCCGGGAGAAAGCTCTGCCGCCAGCGTGGGATGTGTGAAACTCTTCCTCAGGATGTCCTACGGGGGAGTGAGAAGGAAGGGACACTGGGCAGTTTGGTTTTTTTTGTTTGTTTTGGTTTTTTGGGTTTTTTTGAGTCAGTTGCTGCTGCTGCTTGCTGTTGCTACTGGTGTGGTTGCTGCTTGGGGTTTTTTTTCCCTGGGATTGCTTTTCTCATCATTTTTGGACCTTTTTCTTCTACTTGCTTTCTCATCTGAGAACCTGAGTAGCCCCGAAGGACAGCAGACAAGAATCCTCCAGGGAACCACCAGAGGAACTCCACCCGGCCCCTCCGGGGACCCCGGAAAGGGGAAGCTACACCTGAGGAAAAGGACACTAAAGTTCATCAGCTGTTTGTTCAGGTTTAATGACCCCTTTTCCCCTTTCCCCTTCCACTGTGTGGTGTTAATTAAACAGTTCTTTCCCACTTTCAGCCGAGATATTCTGTTGTTGTGGGGGGGAAGGGGTGCCAGAAACCTTTGCTGTGGGGGAGGCACCTGTTCAGAGTGCCTTCCAACTAGGAAATTTGTCTCTAATCCGAGACACCAAGGAAGGAAGAAAGCTCTGAAATGGCTCCAAGAGTGCAGATGTCAGGAAGGGCAGGGCAGGGACAGGCTGGGTGAGGGTGAGGGGGTAAGGCAGACCCACCTTGGCCACGGCAGGGCTGCCGGCGGCGTCCTCGGGGACGAGCTGCACCCGGGCCCTCTCGTAGGCCATGTCCATGTCAGACTTGGCAGCGCTGGAATTGTCTGCAGGCAATGCAAAAAGCTTGGTTTGAGCACCTCCTGTGCTGCAGCTCCTCAGAAACAGCAGAAACACACCAAGTGGGGAAACTTCAGCACCCTCATGTTCTCATTGCTTTCCCAGTTCCTTTTGACCTGGAACTGTAACTCTTCCCATCTGAATTCAGGTCTACAACGTGTCCCAGAATTCCCACATCCACTCTTGTACAGAGCACAATCATTTGAAGGTTTGTTGTGGGGTTTTTGTCCACTGGGAATTGGCAGAGGGAACTTCTGATAACTTAAAACTTTGAGGTGTTTGATGTGGCTTTCTGCAAAACTGCCTGAAGTGATGCTGCTGGTGGTCCATATCAGCTGCTGCATTTTATTTTCCATACTCTATAAATCCTTGAAATCCATCAGAGGATTAACATTAAGTTTCAGGGGCCAATTTCCTCATTTGTGAGAGCAGCTCACCCTCAGAGCTGATCTGTTGCTCTTTCTAGATGTTAATGGGTTTGTAGAAAAGATGGGATCTGCTAAAGAAATCTTACTTATTTTCAAAGCCTTTTTGGAAAAACTAAGCATATTTTCTATTGAGTTCCATATCCTTGGAAGTCACAGTGCTCAGGATAGAGCTGTGCTTTCTTTATCATTCCAGGTTACCTTTTATCCCCCAAACCAGGCTCTGCACAAGAGGAGGAAGACAGGAAGAATATCAGACTATTATTATAATATAATAATAACAATAATAATAATAATTACCAGGAAGAGGCAAATCCACCAAATTTTCCTCACTGTTTTCAGGAAATTCTTCTTCTTAACCTTTTCCCCACCAAACAAAGTAAATTTTTGTACCCAATAAATTCCCATTTCATAGGGAGAAAATTACGATCTGCAACTTCTAAAAGTCCCTCCATACAAAGCATTTTCCCCCCAATAATTTCAGATGTTTTCCACAATGTGTTCAAAACGTGGTGCTGAAAGTTACATACAAAATTCTCTTACAGTTCTCACTTATTTAATTCTTGAATTTGAAGTCAATACAACTTCTAACCCTTACTTTCCAGTTTTAATAGATCTAATTCCATTAGGTCTTTGGCTGTCCCATCCACCTTCCAGGAACTTCTCTGAGCTAATCAATAATGAAAACATAACTTCCTATTTGAATACCTTGAACAGGATTCCCACAGCCTGAAGATTTACAGATGAGTTTAAGAATCACGCAGAAACTGCAATTTCCTTTAACAAATAAACCTATAATAATTTCAATCATATTTCTATGCCTAATATATCTCCAAAATAAACTATTCAGAAAAGTTTACATTTTCTTCCTGATGCCTTTTCCCTTCAGTCACTACATTTTTCTTGCACTTTTGCTTTTATAAATACAAATTGCTGCTCGGAAAGATGATGGGCCCTTAGGAAGTGCAATTGTCTTTCCTGACTGGTGGATTTTGTCACCTAATTCATTCAAATTTTTAATTGTGAATTCCTTCCCCACCTGTCCCTCTCCAGAGACACAGAGCTGAATTTGCTCAGGATTGCTCCAAGCTTTGGGAAGTTGGCTTTTGGAACCATGAAGCTGCCCAATATTTACACCCTTGTGATCTACGATCATGTGACAGTATCACCCTACCATGAAGGGCTGTCTATAAATTTAATTTTAAAAATACAATTTTTTTATTTCTGAAGAGGCTTGGTGCCTATCTCCCCCCAGCTAGGCCAAGGGGAGAATCCCACTGCCCCAAATATTCAGAGTACCACAGGGTACTCTTTTCCATGTCATCTTGAAGAAACAGCCTCAGGTTCTGCCAGGGAAGGTTTAGATGAGATATTAAAAAAAATCTTTCCATGGAAAGGGTTGTAAAAAACTGGAACAGGCTGCCCAGGGCAGGGGTGGAGTCACCACCCCTGGAAGTGTTCAAAGAACATGTGGATGTGGCATTTGAGGACACAGTTTAGTGGTGAACACAGGGGTAGTGCTGGGCTGACAGTTGGACTTGATGATTTTAAAGGTCTTTTCCAACCTGAGTGGTTCCACGATTCTGTGATCTACAGATAGGAACAAATCTCTGCACGTTGCAAATCCACATCTGCCACGGGGATCATCAAAATATCATTTAATGATCAGCTTCCAAACAAGAAACCCAACAAACTGACCCGAAGTTGATCATCATCAGAACTTACAAGCCATAAGATAAAAAATAAAAATAAATAATAAAGCTGTTGATGCTATTAACTGAATTTCCTACACACTGCAACATTAAAGACCCTAAATCAGCTATAAACAAAAAAACTGGGACAGTAGAAAGAGCAGTTCCATATGGGCTGATCTGACTCCCCATCAATCTCCCTGCCCCCCCCAAATCCCAGGGGCAGCCAAACCCTGAGCCCCAACACACCAAATCCATTTCAGTCTGAGCACACATCTCTCAGGTCACACCCAAACACTCTGATTTTGGCCCCGCAGGCAGCGAAAGCATCCTCTCCCCAGCCCTGCACCTCAAAAACCCAGGCAGAGGAGAACGAGGAGGCATTCTAAGAATGAAAGCTTCTGTCTACTCCACTTCTATTCCAAGCAGAAGTCTTCCCCCCAGCCGCGGTGCCCACACAGTGATTAATTAAAGCGTCTTGCTGCTCAAACGGGAGCAGGCAGGAGCCGGCAGGACGAGCCTCCAGCTGAGTCAAAAGCACAGGAGGCGGCAGGAGGAGAGGGCTGGATGGTGTGTGATGAACACACGGATCCCACACACTGCTGGGATGGAAGGCACGGCACAAACAATGGCACTGCCACCGTCCCTGGCAGCGTTCCCGCGCTCTACCCTGCCAAGCTCTGCCTGGTCCCACGTGCACGGCAGGGATGGGGGGAAGCAGCTTCTCCAGCTCTTGGGAAAAAAAACAAAGTAATAAAAGATAACTGCTGTTTAACCTTAAAAAAAGGGTTATTTCCCTTTAGGGACAGCGGAGGGGTGAAGTTGTTACACCCAGAAGACCCCACTGGTTTATTTCTGCTTTCGAATTCCTCTGTCCCCCAGCCCAGATGCCTCACACAAATTAATTCCATCTTTCTCCACACAAAGTTAGTACACTTATAAAGCAGAGTAGCCTGAGCTGGCAGGATCCTATTCCCTATCTACACAACTGCTGTGTTTCAAGTTAGATAACTACACAAAAAAAAACTAGAAGAACAAATTACACCCAGCCACAGGAGCAACTGAGGCAAAAGCGTTTTCTCCCAAAGCAATTTTCAGTATTTGTTAATTCTAACAACAAGCAAATCAAGGAGATGTTGAGACAACAGCACTTGAACGACTCTAACACAGACAGTTCTCTCCTCTCTGATTTAATAATAAACATAATCAATATTCCATGGAGCCTGAACACACAGTAAGCGGTGGAACAGAATCTGAAGCAAGATCTTGATCTTTTCATTAGAGACATCAAGACACTTTCCGTGCAAGTTAAACAGAGAGAAGAAATCAGCTCTGTTAACTGAGGCAAATCATAATTACCCAATTAGATATGCTCCTTCCATCAGTAAAAATTAATTTTTTCTCTGCTAAGCTCTGTGTACCCTCGCATAACTCTTATGACACATAAAAGGAGAAAGGAAGGACAAATGGACATATCCACTGAGAAGTTTCCAAGGATCCTTCCACATATAAGCTCCCAGGAACACACAAGGACTGTCCCTTAGAAGTGTCCCAGGGCTGCCCAGGCAGAGCTCACTGAAGTGCCTCATCTACGTGGGGGAAGGGGCTGTGTTCAGAGCAGGGATTATTTAATTTACCACTGAATCAAGTCTGCTGGCACATTTTGTAATTCCTAGTGTAAAACAACCTCACACATGTGAAAATCAAGCCAAGTCTTGTGTCAGTCAATATTTTCTCTTAATTTGTCTCCCTGGCTGAGAAAAATTATCTACTTTACCACCAGCCAAATTCCTACTTCTCCATCACATCCATCCCTCTGCACAGTAACACGGAAACCATGAAAAAAATCTAAGTGGGACCCTGTACACTTGCCCAGCAGGAAGTGAAGGGGAAAGAAATCAGCCCTCCAGAGTTAAAAAATGAAGGAATTATCATTTCTCTCCTCTGGGCACACCAGAAACTTAATGTGACAGCAACAAGTGACACAAACTCACCCTGGGGAAAGCCCCCAATGCTGAGGGCTCCCTCAGACTGGCCCCCTCCTCTCCTTCCTCCACACTCCTCAACCCCTCACAGCATGTACTAACCTCCTAAGCCATTTAACAGCCAAGGTGAGCAATAAATGCATCTTCTAAAGTACCCAGGGCACCTTTATTCCACTGATTAAACATTTCTCTATTAACAGTACCTGAGCATGACCTTAAAATTCCTTCACAGTGGTTAATTTAGTCCTCAGCTAACAGAGGCAGATGTTCTGTGACTGCCACAACAACTCCAGTTTCCCCACCTTGGAGCACAAACCTGCCAAAAACACCCAACTCAGAGGAAAATGCCTACAGTGGAGGTGGCTGAAGCTCCCCAAAATGATACTGCAGCACCAAACCAGCTCAGCCTCATAAATACCTCCTCAGAGCATCCCATGATCAATCACCTTTATTATCCACTCTGAAGAACAGTCCTCTAAAAGCAGCAAATCCCTGTAATGTGCTTTTTGGGATAATCAGCCAAGCAAGAAACGTGTGTCATCTTTCATGTGAAAGATGATGGCCTATCATCATAATTCAGTTTGTTTCAGTAATATCAATTAATAAAGCTCTTCATTTGCAGGTCTTGGTAGCCAAATGATGTTCCCCACTGCTGATAATGACAGCAAGGGAATGTTCTCCTGGATAATAGTCCATTTGTTACTAAATAAATTTTTGACAAATGAGTGAGGAAGCAGCACCACTGCTAGACGATTATCTACCATGAACAGGACTGCAAGATGATTATCTACCATAAACAGGAAAATTACCTAACCCAGGACTCCAGAGATCATGTGGTTTCGCCCATGATTAGATAAATTACATATTTCCCACAATTTTGCCAAGCACTACTTACTAGAAGCCTCTGTAGACCCTGCATAGGGAGGTGATGAAAGGCTTCTTCTGAAAATATGTTCAGAATTTTCTGTACCAGAAATCCTCAACATATCTGAAATTTAAAAACAAATGTTGTAAACACAAGGTATCCCCTAATAAAAAAAAGTTTCACGAACAACAAGAACCTTTAACTACCCACTGTTAAAGGCTGACTTAAAGATTTTGAAACACTGACATTAAACATTGTTTAAACCTTTTTTCCTGGTTTTGGTTTTTTTTTCTTTTTGCTTGTGGAGAGGTAAAATTCAACTCTATTTTCCTGGTTTTGCCTTCAGTACTGAGTCTTTAGCCTGAAAAGACACATATCCAGCAATTCTTTGGTGGATATCTAGAGTGCTGAATTTTCTCATCTCCCTCTGCATTTAAAATTTGGAGTCACTTATTTTTCCTTTTCCTTCATCCCTCAATATCATTAAGAACACAGTAATATTTGCCTATTGAAGCTATGGACCATCCAAAGGCTTCAAACCTGAAACTGATCTAAGACAATCCTTAACTACTCCAATAAAACAAAAATCCTTTGATCAATAGCAGTGGTATCAACAGCAGATCACACGTAGTGAAAGGACACAGGGGAATGGCCTCAAGCTGAAGGAGGGCAGGGTTAGATTGGATTTTGGGAGGAAATTCTTTATTATTAAGGGCAGTGAGGCCCTGGCACAGGTGCCCAGAGAAGCTGTGGCTGCCCCTGGATCCCTGGCAGTGTCCAAGGCCAGGCTGGACAGGGCTTGGAGCAGCCTGGGACAGTGGGAGGTGTCCATGCCATGGCAGGGGTGGAACAAAATGAGCTTTAACCCAACCCAAACCAGTCTGTGATTCTAGGAACAGTACAACAGTTAAAGAAGATCCCAGAGGACAGCTCCTCCGTATTTCCAGAAGCATTACCCATTTCCAGTGCTTCCCCAGACTTTTCAAACTTCTCTCCACGATCCTCCTCTAAAGCACTGGACGATTGTCTCTTCCCTGCTTTGCCCGCGCTGCCGACGCTGCTCACGGAGATGAGAGGGACAGCCTGGCTCTGCTGGGAGCAGCAAGGGGACAAACAACGAGCCATCAAGCCCCCCTCACACGTGTCCCCCAGCCTGGAGCCTGCACAGAGCCCCAGGCACCGCTCAGGCTGTGCTGATCAATCCAATGATACCTTCAAGCATTTCTAGTTTTTTACTCTTCTTTACACCCAGATCCCACGGGTGGCTTGCCCTGGGGTCTGCAGCTCCCTCCGTGCACCCCACCAGGGCCTGGGCACTCACAGCTTGGCATTCCCTGAGCTGAGCCTCTGCCACTGCGGGTGCAGGATTTTCCACAGGGCAGCAGGCTGAGGTGGGCAGGGATCCCCAGCACAGAGCAGAGCACACACATCGCTCTGGAATGATGCACTCAGAAGGTTTACGAGTCCCTACAATTCCCCAGGCATCAGTGCAGGCTGGGTTTTATAGGCTGGTTCTGCAAGAGCCTTACTCCTTAAGCCCTGTCATTATGAAATTAATGAGCAGCATTTGCTTTATGACCTTCTGGATGAAGGAACACCTCTGTGTGCCTGTCGGGAGAGCTCAGGGCCTGTGCCCCACACTTACACAGCTGAAGAGCTCCGTGGTCAGCCCCAGGTAGTTGTGCAAGGCCAGGAACGTCACCCTCTGCAGCCTCACCATGATGATCTACAAACAGGGAATAAAGAAGCAATAGCAATGGATTTAGCATTCTCCCACACTTGTTCTGGCATTTAGATACAATCATGCAGCAGAGTACCTGAAAGCTGTCTATAAAATACACGCTGTACCCTAAGCTGAAATTCCTTTCTAACAGCTGATAAATTGAGACAGAGTCAAATGATTTACCAATGACTTCACCATCATTTGATGGCACGAGAATCCAAAGTCTTACTCCCAAACACCAAATGCTTTTTGTTTTCTATAGACATCAATAATAAAAGTGCCTTGAAACAGAAGTATTTACTTCCAATTTTGCCCTCTCATTAAAAAATTATTCTAGCTTTCCCCATACATATCCTGTGCCACTGCTCCACAAGTATTCACACCTGACATTGGGATCAGTGCCACCTTCCTCTGCCCTGCCAGCTAATTCCCACTCCTGAGCCATCCTCTCCTTCCGATCAGCTCTCACAGAGCAAATTAATTTGGTGTTAATGATCTGTTCTCCTTCAACCACCAGTATGAGGAGGTTCATGTGTTGCTCATAAATCATCCAGAGACCAGCAGAGTTTGCAAGGACACAAAGATGTAGAAGTGGCAGTAAAACAAAAGGACAGCCCAGAGTGGCTGAGGTCACTCTGTGGCTGTTACACCTGTGGGACAAGGCACCACTCCTGGAAATCCTTAATCCTGATCCTTGCACCACCTCCCACCTGCAGGAGGGACAAGCCTGATTCCAGAGCTCACCTGAGAGCTCTCTGAGCTCCTGCAAGGCAAGGGGAAGTGAACACAGAAGTGACACAAAGCACAGCTCTTTCCTCAGGTGCTGACAGAGGCTTCTGAAGCAGAAATTCACACATCAGGCTGAATTCTGTGATTTTACAAAACATCAGCCCTCACCAAAGAGCTCCTGAGGGTCCAGCAGCCCTGTTTCAGAACATGGGACAGTCTGTTCCTGACTCCAGCCATTCTGGAGCCCTCCTGGCACACCCCGAGCTGCAGAGCCCACGCCAGCACCTTCCTACTCCCCAGGGACCAACAAACTCACAGTGCAGCTCCGGCTGATTGATGAGGGCACCACGGGCAGAAACTCAATGAAGATATATAGACACATAAATTATTTCTTCCTGTGTGTGATAATGATGCCTTCAAGTATTTCTAGTTTTTTACTCTTCATGTATCTGTAACTTGCTGCAGTTCTGTGCTTCTCACAAAGTGCCAAAATCCTCTGTTCCCAGCACCTTTGGCCAAACAAAGCTCTCTGAATAAGATTCAAGGACATATTCACTGCCTTAGGGCCCAAAAATATGTGAACAACTGTGAGCTGGGGGGAGCAGGCCTGGGGTGGTGAACATCATCACCTGAGGGTGCACTGGAGAATTAAGGCCAATGTGCTAATGGACAGAACTTATCAATGGTGAAGGGCTCGTGACCCAGGGTCCATTTTGGGTGAAGTCCCTGAGGGGGACTTTGCTTGCCCAAATGTACCTTGAAGGCCTCGAATAAATTTGTCTGCTTTTTATACTCCTAATTTGTTTTGGCCTCTGTTTCAGGCATCAATAATGCTGGGATTAGTGAGTCTGGGGCTCCAGCAGCCGGGGAACAGCAGAACAAGTCCAAATCTTGATAAGCAGAGCAGCTCCATATCTACCACAGGGTGATGAGCTTGCAGAGCCTCTATTTATCCTCCTGTGGGCAGGAAATGAACGTGGCTCCCCCTTCCCCTCAGCTCTACCCACCTGTACCACCCTCACAAGGGTCTCGGGGTATTTCTGGAACACATCCTGGAAGGCACTGGCTGGAAGTCTCAGGATGGTTGATGGAGTGGCTGCTCGCGCCGAGACGGTTTTATAGGGAGCAGGGTGACCCTAAGAGGAAGTTCCAGAGACACAGGATCATTAATCCAGCAATTATCCAACCCAATTCTTCCCAAATTTCTGCTTTGCTATTGTACATGTCTGACGGACATCCTCTGACCACAAAAAGCCTTGAACTTGTGCTCCATGACCACGGGGGGTGTAATGAGGGTGAATTCACAGCTGCATTAGAGACAGGGGCAGAGAAACAAGAGCTCCAGGGAGGTGGATCAGGTTAAGGAAGTGCCAGGCTCTCAGCTCTGACACAGTTTTATTACAGAGCCAGGCTTCAGGAGCATTTCAAATTCCAGAGAGTCGAGGCTGCAGAGAAAAGGGAGTTTGTTGATTTTATTTTCTGTACTGACAACCAAGCTATTTGCTGCAAAAACAAGCCCAGACTCACACCACACAACCAGCAAAAAACACAACAAAATTGTATGGTAATTACAGAGATAATGGAGTAAGACAAAAGACAGGCAGACTTCTTTTGTTTCAAGAAATATACATTTCTTTTTTCATATAGATATATATATTAAATATTCCATGTGACAAAGCCAAACAGCTTCTCTTTACGTGAGACAAAGTGGGTCGACACCATCCTGCTCAAAGAACAGATGGAGAGCTAACAAACAAATGAAAAATAAAACTACAAGTGGGTAGAATACAGAGATTTATTTTTTTTTTTACACTGGGAAGGCAAGCCTCTGGTTTTGGATTTTCCCCCTTAAATGAGAATAGATTTTAACAAAAATCTACTGCCAAACACTTGGATAAAGAGCTCCAGAGAGACAATTCCCCTTTTACCCCCTTAGTAAACGCTGGAAACAACATCTATAACTCATGAATTAATTTACTAATCCATCAAATATTGATTTACACAGTCTTTATAAAATAAAATGAGCCCTTTTGCAGCACAGAGCAGGAGCAAAGGAAGAAATTAAGTTTCTATTTTAACAGCATCTCCCAGCTGTGGAAGCGTTGCCCCTCCTGAGCAGCAGAAAGCACATTTTCTCAACACTGGCACACAAAAATCTAAATTCTGGTTACAAATCAAACCACTTGCAAGACTTGCAGAGCATCACATAACTCAACATAGGCACTTTGAAGGAATTCCTGCCTAAAGAACCCAACAAAACTGAGCAAGACACTTTCTGTCCAGCTCTAATCACTCTGGAAAATAAAGCTGCAGCTCTGTCTGCATGCTGGTCTGGAAGGCACCATGAAGCAGATTCTAAAATTAAATTAAATTAATTGGAACCAATTTCTTAATTACACCAACTTCAGCTGACCTTTTTATAAAATCTGGGGATGATTTTAATTGCCTTGATTTTCAAGTTCCTGAGGGATTTGGAATTTTAAACAGCTCTTTGACCTACAGTGCAAAGCTGCCAGTGTCCTCAGTTTTCCCAAGTTTCTTTTAATTAAGAAATTAACAAATAACATTTCTGTGCTTTGGCTATACCCAAAAATAAATGCAAGAATCCTTTATTACAGGCCAGTTTTAAGTCTGGCTATAGATGAAGAATTAATTTAGACTTCTTATACTTACATGTAGAAGAAAATGTATATAGTCTGCTTTTAAGCACTGCATTTGCCATCAACTGTATTTCCTACCAATCTCTACAGCAAATATATAATAAATAATGAAGGAAATCATTAAATCTTTAGTTGCTGGACAAGGATAAGAATCAAGTTTAATGGTGTTTCATAAGAGCCATCCCAAAGAGCAAACCAAACCCTGTGTGTCACAGAACTCTGGGCTCCAGTCTACCCAGTAAAGTGTTTGGGTTTTCCTGGAAAGTGTTCATGAGAGGAGAGGCCAGTGCTGCCAATCTCAGCAAAACAGCTTCAGGATAATAACAGATAATGATGCAGAAGGCTTTTTCTCCAAAGAACAGCCCATTCCCCCAAGTTTTCAGCATATAATTTTGCCTCTTTGAAATCCCTGCATGAGAGCAGCTCTTCTGAAAGGGCCAACACCACGGCTAATGGGGCTGGAACATGCTAAGAGCTGTCACTGGATCGTGAGGAGGAAATGTTCCATAATTGTCACTTCTCTCAGATATAATGTTATCAGCAGCACTGGGAGAACACCACGTTTAAATTATACTATTTTGCAATCACACGCTGAGATGACAAGAACAGTTAAGTTATAATCAGTTATGAAATAGGGGTTTTTTTCAACGAGAACTTTTTGTTCTCAGGGCAGGTAACTGTTTACTTCTAGAGACTGAGAGACAGCACCTCCCAAGCAGCAGCTGAAGCCTGGTGAGAGCTAATGGCCAAACCCAATCGAGTTTGGTGAAGAAATTGGTGAAGAAATCTGCTACAAGAGACACAGGTGCCTCACATTGTCCCACCTGCAGTGGTAACTCCTTTTTGGACCCAAAATCTGGCATATTCTCTGGATTTTGTCTTCCTCCGCTCCTTCCTGACATCCTCAACATCAACACTGCTGCACTCAAAGCTCTTGCAGCCATCAATCACCTCTTTATAACCTCATCTATCTTGTCAGCCCTGCAGGCTCACCTTTATCCAAGTGTTTTTCCAGCTTCTTTTAATCCTGACTTTCATTTTCCTCCCCCTCAATCACTGCCAATTGATCGATATCCCTCACAGCCTCTTCTTTTTCCAACTTTCTTATTCCCAGCTATGCCACCTGGGCCACTTTCCTAACACCATCTCCACGTGGAGGGTAAAAGAAAAGTCAACCCCAAAGCTCCAGCCATGAACATCACATCTCTGCTGGACCACCTTGTTCAGGATCAACATCGACTGTTCTGGGAAAAGCTCTGCTGCACACACGAGCTCTCAGCAAGAGCTGCTGAAAGCAGACACAGCAGCAAGGCTCAGCTCAGAGATTTCTTTGGTATTTGAGGCAATATCAATTGAGAGTCATTAAGTGCACCTCAGAACTGTTCCACAACACCAGGAAAGGGCCTGAATATACTCAGATTCAAAAGTTTCCAGTTTCTCCTCAGAGGTTGGAGAAAGCAGCATTTATCTGTTCTTGGATAAGTGAAGGCTCATGTCACAGCTGCTGCTTTTGTATTTAGTACAACTAAAGGGACTTTTCAGTTGAGAAACTCAAAGATTCAACCAGAAAAGTACCTCTGGTGACCTTTCTTTTAAGTCCAACAAGATCTTGCCACTTCTTGCAGCAACCTCACCTTCCTTGCACAACTCTCACCTGACATCACGTGCTACAAAATCAGTCAAAGGAATCACAAATTCAGCTCAGACAACTGCAATCCTCTCTGAATGCACTCTTCCTTCATGTCAGAGCCATGTTTGGTGGCGCAGGGAAATTTAATTCAGGTTATGGTATCTGCAGGATGTTCTAAGACTCTCTCACTAATTTGCAATGACACTGAGGGGTCTCCTCTATTTTGACCCAGTGCTATTTCCCCTCTCCCTTGCCTATTTTCATGCTACACCTCTACCTAAAGTCCGCAAGGAACATAAAGAAGAGGAAAAACAGCAATGAAGCAAGCAGTTCATACAGCTTGGAAAAGAGGAACAAAAGAGTTATAAAAATAAATGAGAACAATTTTAGCAAAAAATATTTCAAGGTTTTTTCATTACAGATTCTTCTGCATGCTGCTAACTCTGTTCAACACACTTTCAATCATTTTTATTTCTTTACTTACCAGTGGTACAACTAATGAGAAAGAGAAAAAGATGACAGAATGAGAATTAAAATTTAAAATAAAAAAAACAAAAACAAAACACAAAATGAATGGCAACAACTTTTTAAAAAGCCACAAAACACTGTTATACAAGGATTTCTTTTCTCATATTCCTTTTGAACAAACAAGAACATGACTGGTGTTCATGTTCCTTTATGAGGGCCCTGCTCTTTAGAACATTGTCATGAAGAAGATTCAGTGGGGGAAGTAACAATGGCAAAAGTATTCATATGAATTTATAAAGATATTATGAATTTGACAACAAGAACTAGATTGGTACAGTTCAAATTAATCACTTTCTACAGAGGAAACTGTGACTAAGCTTAAAAAATGTTATTGCTGTCAATAGGCTTTATGGGAACTACAGATACAGATAATATAGACATGGAGATAATATGGATATATAGGGTATGCTTGCTTTTGAAAGTGGCAAAGAACCCTTCAGGGAATCCTTTAACTACTCACACACAGAGCAATGGCACCTTGTGATGAACAGAGACAGCCACACACGAGAGAAACATGACACAAGGTCAAACAAGAACATTTACTGATAAGATTATCCTCAACCTCTCAAATCTCATTCTACCAAAATCCCTCAAGAAAGCAGAATGCTTCAGGGCTTGGGAATTACCAAAGATGTTGAGCTCAACACCTTCCATTTAGGCATTTCTGAACAGATGCACTGTGGCGATTTCAGCACAACCATCAGTGTGATTCCAGCTGAAACAAAATCCACCAATTTTGCACTCAAGGGGACCAGCAGGCATTCAGCTCATCCTGGCCCCTGCCAAAGAGCACAGCCCTCAGCTGGTCACCAGCACCACTGATGTTACAACACAAAATAAATCCATCAGCTGCTTTCACAGCGTAATTACAGTAATAATAACTGTCAGATTTATTTTCATTAGGCTAAATAAAAACAAATTCATTAAGCAACCAATCAAACGTGTAAAAAGCTGGAGTGCTGGGCCCCAGCCTGGCCCTGCTCCTGCCTGAGTTGTGACTTGAGCAAATCAAACTGCAGTCTCAGTTTTCCAGACATAAAGGGATCATTCAAATCCTCCTGCTCATCAGAAGCACTCAGTGTTACACTGTCAAGCACACATTTCACAAGCAATTTCCACACCACAGAGCTCAGTTTACAACTGAGGGCCTGGGAGGAGGAGAAGAATTATTTTTTTTTTAATTTTGCATTCTGATTCTTTCCAAGAAATGTTCAAGGGCTGCTTCCCCAGCCAAGCTCCCTGAGATCCAGCAGGAACCTGCACCTCCCAGAACTCACCGTGATGACATCAAGGATGCTGAGAAGGCTGTGGACACTGTCCCCTGCCAGCACCTCCTTGACCACCACTTCTGTTCCATCCTGCAAGCACAGACACAGGATTACTGCAGGCTCACTGCTGCATTTTGGCAAATTAGGAGCATTTCAGGAAACATGGATGCTTCTTTTCTCTCTGCTCTGATGGAAAAGTGTTAATTCCAAGCACAGAGTTTTAAACTAGCGCTCTAAAAGTGATAAATTTAAAAAAACTACAAGGCAGTTTTGTCCAGGGGAGCTGTGACCTGCTTGTCTTTGCTGTGTAAGCAGCAACAAAACAAAGCTTCCTTCACTCTGAGGCAGAATGAGCTCCCTTTTTTGAGGGATTACCTGTCAAAAGGTTGTACAAAACAGCAGCAGCAAAATGTAAAAATATACAGAAATCAGCAAATTTGGCAAAATATCCAAACACAAACCCACTACATTTCAAGCCATGGGAAAACTGTTCACATCCTAAAGTTAAACTCAAAGTTCTGTCAGGGAGAAGATAAAAATTAAAAATTTAACTTGGCAGAAGGGATCACAGGGGCTGGTGGTCAATCTTTTAAGACTCACATGGCAAACAACCCACCATTCTTCTTCCCTGTCTACCCAAAAGTGAATCTGACTCTTCCACCTCCCAGGCAAACCCAGACTCCTGTTGGACTATCCTGAGCTGAGCTTGGTCTCTCCTGCTCTCTGCGTCCAAACGCTTTCTGTAACAACCTTTCCAAAGGTGAACATTTCCAAGTCCACCTTGCCCCGTTCTCCCTCAAGAACTTACACAACTCCTGGGTGAGGATATTTCCAGCTGCCTCATCAGCAGCGAGTTCTGCTCTCTCATCTGAGACACGAGGGACCAGAGCTGCAAACCTTGATCTTTACAAATACCACAACCCCGAAGAGCTGCGATTAATCCCTCCTAAACCACTGCAATTCACACGTCTAAGTTTAATCAATGCTCAACGATTCACATCAGCCTATCTGCTGTGCCAACAGATTTCTCTCAGGAAGTGCAGAGTTCTTACACTTTCTTGGATGCAAACTTCCAGTTTTCCATCCTGCACCACGTAGATGCTGTTGTCGGGCTGCCCGGGACGGAAGATGTACTCGCCCTCGTGCAGCTGCACAAAGAACATGTGCTTGCACAGCTCCAGGAACAGAGGCTTCTCAAAGTGCCCAAGGACCCTGCAGCAGAGAAAAGGCAAAGGCAAAACCTAAAATTGCCACAGTACTTGGAATATCCTTCTAAATTAGCAAAGCCCCAGGCAGGAGGAGCACAGGAAGCCCAGAGGAGCGGCTGCAGGGCAGAGGGAGCCTCAAAGAGCTCCCCAAAATAAAGCTGTGAGAGCAGCATGAAACACAGAACTGTAAATGCTGGGGCTCCTTTGGAGGAGCCCTCCAAGGAATGCCAGCAGGCTCAGAAGGAAGAGCACTAAACCTTCCTCCAGCAAACACCAGCATGACCTCTGAGGGGAAGAAATACAAAAACTTGCAAGATTCACATATTGCACAAGAAAAGTTACCCCACAGAACTTCCCCTTTTAGAGCAGCTGCCCTGTCCATGGAAGCAGGTCACGGAGAAGTACTGAAAACAGAGGAAAAAGCTCCTCTCATCTGCATGTAATTGCAAGTTTGGAATACTCCAATTCCTGCAGGTAACGTGCACCTGGACTCCAGTCAGTCACTGCCAGGCAGAGTGAAATATGGCTCTTACACCTGATCCCCCTGCACAGCTCACATTTATCAGGATCAATCCATCAAATGCTACTGCAACATCAGTTAGTCATAGGAGATCATAATTCCACAGCAGCAAGTTCAGATGACTTAAACAGCATTTTTATTTGACAATGTATGACCTTCAGGACTAAATTATATTACAACTGGGAGAAAAAACGAACATCCACAAGCAAATCCAAAATTACAGATTGCAAGATGTCCTCCTCTGTGCTGTGTCAGCAAATTTAACCCCTTGCTGAAGGGGCACAAAGACCATCCCTTCCTAGTCTGCCAAAGAGCTCTGGGGATTAAGCTGACTTTGATTTATTTGCAACCTTTTCAGGCAAAGAAGTAAAAGATTCTACAGCTAAGGGAGCTGCCAATATGATACCCAATTAACATTTACCAATTACGATGCTTTTCTGTACAAAAAAAATTGTCTGAAACAGCCTAAACAGACGTTTTTAGAGGCATTAAATCTGTTCATGTTAGAACACCTCCATTAGCACTATTCCCAAACTGAGGTAAATAACCTACTTCCTTTTCAACCCATCTCCTTTTTTATTTTTAAAACCAACTCAACTATTTTCTTAGAGTTTATAGGAAATTCAAAGTCATTTATTCTGTCCTCATGCTCAGATGATTTTCAGTCCACTGCCTCAGAATTCTGACCATGCACCCATCAAATCTGAGATTTGACACAAACTCTTAAATATTTACATCACTTGAACATCCATCAAAACCAAACTCCAAAGTCCTCTTTCCATTTAACATTACCTGACATTTTTAAGCATGTACAGGACTTCTGATGGCAAATGGGAATTCTTGACATCAAATTCAGTCAGATCTGCCTCTAGCAAAGAGGGAGGAGGCTCTTTCCTCTGCAGAGTTGGACATTCCTTCTTAATACGCAGAATCCTACAAAGGAAAACAGAAGTTCAGGATGTTCCCTCATTTGTATTAAGAGTAAATATTAAATTTGTACTAATAGGAAATAGTAAATAAATATGTAGTAAATACTAAAAGTTCACCATCCCAAGTCAAACATAATCAATTAGCTAAAACATTCCACCCTCCTGCCTTTCTTCACCAAAAGCATCCCAGTTCAGCAATCTTCCCAGCTGATCCACAGCTGACAGGACTGGGAAAACTATCAGCTACAGAAAAGGGCTCTGCTGGGATTAGGTTCCACAGCACAAACAAAAGCCCCAAACCAGCCTCCATGACATGAATTTTTCCCTTTCCAAAATCCCATGCACCTTTTAGCTAAAGATAAGACTTTTGCCCGTTTCCGCATCCTTTGGCGAGGCACCGTGTTCCCAACCAGAGAGTTTGGAAGAGTTGTAACCTGGGAGGAAATAATGAAAGCAATAACAGTCACTAAAACCCAAAAGCAAAAAAAACCAACCCACTCATGCCAACCCTGCTGAGGCTCCAGCACATTCCCAGCCATTAGAACATGAGCAGAGTGAAGAGCTCAGGTAAGATCTTGGAGGATTGGAATATCTACTTCAGATCACTTCCTTTCTATAAAGCAAGTAGAGTAGATTGTGATTTTACTAAGCAATTGCCACAGTGGTGATGGATAGTAGAGGGAAAAGACTCTCAGGTGTGGTTCTCACTCAGGAACACTCAACCTCAGGAAGAGGAATAAGGCACTGATCTGTTCCCCCTGGTGACAGGGACAGGACCAAGGGAATGGCTGAAGCGGTGTCAGGGCAGGGTCAGGCTGGAGATCAGGGCAAGGTTCTTCCCCAGAGGGTGCTGGGCACTGCCCAGGCTCCCCAGGGAATGGGCACGGCCCCGAGGCTGCCACAGCTCCAGGAGCGTTTGGACAGCACTGCCAGGGATGGACAGGGTGGCATTGTTGGGTGTCTGTGCAGGGCCAGGAGCTGCTCTGGATGATCCTTGTGGGTCCCTCCTGCTCAGGATTCTCTGTGGCTCCTAGTAAAGCTCAAAGGTAACAAACTGAGAGGGAAATCCAAGCTCAGGAACTGCCCACTTTATGGCTGTTAGTATACACACACTACTTAGGCTCTACAGAAGTTGCCAAGAGGAACACCAAAAAATCCAATTCTCCCTTGAACTAAGAGAGGATTTCCCCTGACTCAGGGGACCAGCACCACTGTTTGATCACTACTCACCAAGTGAGACTCCTGATTACCCTCACCAGGCAGTGCAGGAGCACAGAGCTGCTAGAGGCAGCGTTGCTTTTTGTCCATCTAATAGGTGTTTTTCTGCTTTGCAGAGGGAAATCCTCCACCACTCTAGTGAATCACCAGCCAGCTCTTCCTACCCAGTCAATCATTTCAGAACTATTGCACTTGCTATCCCTTCATTCCATGGTTCTATCTGGCTGCGATGGTGACAAACCAAAGCTTCTCCTTGCTTTTCCTAGGTCTCAGGTGCCACCCTCTGGAGATACACCACAACTGCTACACCGAGAAAATCCCTCAGGAGTTCCTTTCGAAACATTCCCAGCTCTCTGTTTGTTACCCAAATAGTTGAATCTCTGTAAAAAGTTTCTGTGGCAAAAGAAATCTTTAGTTAGTTTGGAGGGATTTTTTTATTTGAAAGTAAAATCTTGGTATGCTATCAAAAATCCACGAAATGCAATCCACAGCAGTTTGGGTGTAACATTCTATGCCTTACTTGGGAAGAAAAGCAAAATGTAAGGTCTAAAACCCCAAACAAAAAACTACCTGAAATAACTTTCCCATGTGGAATTCTAAGCATTCTTTACTTATCTGAGTGACATATAAACAGCTTGGTTAAAAAAATATTAAAATTAGGGAGCTGCACCAGAAAATTATGGAAAGTATTAAAATTTATGAATTTGCACACACATGATTTCCTCTCATTGAGGGCTTTTTTGCCAAGTTCTATGTAAAGGCTGACCTGCTATGCAAGATTCAGGGAGTAATCACCACCCCCACAATGAAACAGAGCTCTAGAACTAAATATTAAACCCACCAGTGTTTAATTAAGTCCAAGTGTTTGAATTCACCTCAACGAAGCGTGAGAGGCAGAGGCTGGGGCAGCTCACAGGAGGAAGTGCTCCTCAGCACACGGTGACTAACCACGATTACTTCCCTA
This sequence comes from Origma solitaria, assembly GCA_013397895.1. Classification (NCBI taxonomy): domain Eukaryota; kingdom Metazoa; phylum Chordata; class Aves; order Passeriformes; family Acanthizidae; genus Origma; species Origma solitaria. The sequence goes on from VZRL01005409.1 coordinate 143,086, forward strand.
TACCTTATGTTTCTGCAGATGTTGTGTTTCAGAGAGTGCACACCTGGACTTGGCAGGACAGGGAACAGCCTGGGAGGGTGGGCAGGCCCTGGCACAGGTGCCCAGGGAAGCTGTGGCTGCCCCTGGATCCCTGGCAGTGTCCAAGGCCAGGCTGGACAGGGCTTGGAGCAGCCTGGGACAGTGGGAGGTGTCCCTGCCCATGGCAGGGGTGGAATGAGATGAGCTTTAAGGTCCTTTCCAAGCCAAGCCAGTCTGGGATTCTGCAATATGTAAACAATCATCAACTCCATACAGGAGTCAGACACTCATTGATTTATTACTACCCTCATTGGCTGCAAATGTTTTTCGAAGAGGAAAGGTTTGGCCAGAAAGAGAAGCTACTGCTGCTCCATCAGCAATCCAGTCAGTATTCCAGGAATTCTGAAATATCCACAAAATTCCTGTGCAATTTTACAGGCTGAAGGCCTGGGCCAGGCTCAACAAGTCAAGTATTGCAAACTTTATACCTCCCAAATTGGATTTTACCAGGTGCACTCACCTTCCTCATGATCTTCCTCCCATAGAACATCACTTTGTCCCTCTTGCGAAACCTGTACTGAGGCACGTGTGGCTGAAGTTGTTCTGAAACACAGAAGCCTCACATCAGAAACCTCCTTCAGCAGCTGGGAAAGCACCTGGGCACAGCTTGGCAACTCTGCTGCCTCCAGAACAGCTCCTGTGGGCAGCGTTTGGAGTTTAAACCACCATGGGATCCCTCACTCCCCAGCTCTGGCCAAGCCAGACCAAGGCAGGGCTGCCTGGAGGTTCTGCCTCAGCCCCAGAGGAGATCAAGGCTCTCTGAGCACACAGAAGGATTGGGTAGCTCTAATCTCCTGCAGGAAACCTCTAATTCAATCATTTCTCATTGCTGTGGCAGTGAAATCACAATAGGGTTTTAATAATTTACATAATTTACAACTGATACTGAGGCTGATACTGCTCACACACCAAAGAAATAAAACCCTTCAGTGTCCTGCATGGACAGCTCTGGGGTCAGACCTGGGTAAGTGAAGCAACACAAGTTCTGCACCCTCTAAAGCTGTTTTCCTGCAAGAACCACACCTTCACAGCAAACAACTACCAAATACCACCACAAAAATACTCAAGATAGAGCGAAAAACTGGTATTAAAGCTTACATAGTTATCAAGTACTTACTAGATTGTCTCACTCTTCTGTATACGACAAACACAACAACTGCTATAAGCAACAGGGCAACTGCAGCTCCAATTGCAATTCCAGTCAGCTGGGAGGGGAATTCAGAAAGAAAGAAGTTAATAATTTCAACTTCAGAAATTTCAACTACACACTTCTTGGGTGGTTAAAGAACACTCAGCTCAGTGAGATGTCTAAAAGTCAAGCACATTCATGAATACTTAATTTTTAATTCAAACATCACATATGGAAGAAGTTTAAACTGCATCAGTGACCAGTCCTAAGCTCACATGCAAAATATTCCACGTTTTGCTTCCCAAAGATCTGTGAGCTGATCAACTCAATGTACAGGAGGTGTATGAGGGCATGGAGTGCCAGGACACAGGGAATGGCTTCCCAATGCCAGAGGGCAGGGATCCCCCGGACATTGGGAAGGAATTGTTCCCTGTGAGGGGGGGGAGGCCCTGGCACAGGTGCCCAGAGCAGCTGTGGCTGCCCCTGGATCCCTGGCAGTGTCCAAGGCCAGGCTGGACAGGGCTTGGAGCAGCCTGGGACAGTGGGAGGTGTCCCTGCCATGGCAGGGGTGGCACTGGATGGGCTTTAAGGTTCCTTCCCACCCAAACCAGTCTGGGATTCTAAACAACAGGAGTTAATTCCTGCCTCGTGCACAGTGACAGCAAAGAAACCAAGCCTCAGACTTTGGCAGTGACTTAGGAGAGCTCCTGGAGCTCAGGAGAAGCTGCTCTGGATGCACCCCCAGCCCTCAGCCAGCTGACTGCAGCTATACTTTACCATGGTGGTCTGGATCCTGTCCTCCACAAACTGCGGCATGGGGGTCTCACCTGGCATCACAGCCTGGCACCAAAAGGAAGGTGAAATTAGTTTCCCCACAACCAGCAAAGAACCCTCCATAAAAACATCTCAGTGCCTGGTCTGGCACATCCAAACCAGATTGTGTTTGACTTATAACCCACTTTGCAAACACAAACATTCAGTGAAGAGGGGTCAGTAGCGGAGCTTTTTGTTGCTGTCAGTTCAGTGCATTCCTAAACAGTCCTAAACCAGGGTCAAACAGCGAGATGATCACTTTTTTTAATCATTCTACTACAATTCAGAGCAACTAGGACAAGAACGGAATGTAAATAACTTTATGAGACTGAGAAAACAAGTCATAAACCAGCAGATGAAAGTCACCATAAAAAACAAGTGATGCACATGGGCAGAAGCCCTGACCTCAGGTGTGCTGCCCTGGGACCTGTGCCCACCATTGTCACTCAGGAACGAAACCTGGCACTTCAAATAGTCTCAGAAATGCCAACCCAACACTTAACAGAAAGGGAGAAAAAGGCAAAACAACTCTTAGGAACAAGTAGAAAACAAAATGAGCACAAGGACAGATATGACCCCCTCTAAATCTTGAGCCTTTAAAGTATTTAAATTAAGCACCACACACAGCTCAAGTCCCACTGCTGCCCTTGGTACCAGATCTGGATGACATCTCAACTTAGCTTTGCCACCAAGGGAAAAATGAAGTGTACACCAAGTCACGCAACTGGTCTCTTTAATGAAATCCATTCTAGTTTTACAGCACAAATGAAACTCCTGCCGGACCAGTCACCTCACACAGATCCCTGTGCTCACTTTGCCTTCTCAGGTCTCTTCAGCACTTTAATGTTTATCTTCCCAACATGAGTCAAACTAACTCAATCACTACTGTTATCAGACTATTACTCATGGGATTGTAGTGAATAGTCACAAGAATTTTAAAAAATAAAAAGCTGAAGATGTGTCAGCAACAGGTACAACACCTGGTGACACAGAGTTCCTGGTGTAAGTCTGTTGTGGTCACTTCATGTATTTCCCCTTGACAGTGTCAGGGACACTGGGACAGGGACAGTTCTGCTGCTCCCCAGGCCTGGATGATCTCAAATAACACCAAAAATAGTAATTGCCAGCTGACACTCACACTGCTGCTACAGGAGGAAAAACAAATCCACGGGGAAAAGAATAAAACACCAACATGCCCAGGCTGAGCCCTCAGGCCTCAGCACAGAAAAGCAACAAGGGAAGGAAGGAATTCAGAGATCCAAGAAACACTAAGAAGCTCTTGCAAAGTTTTCACCAGTGAAAACTTGATATTCCCCAGCTCCAACTCAGGGGGATCTTTTCCAGCATGGACAATCCTTGTGGACAAGCAGAGGAAGCAGAGCAGCCAGGCTGAGCTGTGCAGACACCTGAGACCTGTCAGTGATTGCTCTGACAGCTCCTGGGGCAGGAATGAGGTCACAGCCAAGTCACCAGGGCAGCTCCTCTCCAAGGAGGGCTGTGGGCAGCACCCCAAGCCAAGGATTTCACCTCACACAGCCCCAAACAGCCCTCAGACCCACAACACCTGTGGGACAACTCTGCAAGGCCCCTGATTGCATTTGAAAATGGAGCAATGACCTGCCAAGGGTATGGATTAGCACAAAGAACATTTCTCTGCTTCCTGATGTTGGAGTTTCCTTAAGAAACCGAGACTTAGCAGCACTCAGCAGAAATATGCAGCCTCACAACTGCACTCACACCCATCCAGAGTACAGGCACCCAACACTCAGCTCTGCTGAGAGTCCAACAACTCCTCACTGCAGTCCAAGGCAAACACTGAGACATTCCCCGGCCAGGGAGCGGTGGGAAAGGCTTATCAGCACCCAAAACGAGGGCTTAAAATTGGGATTAGCCCAAAACACCTCAGAGGCACTCAGGGCCACATGCCTTGTTTTGACTACAGAACCTGCATTTTCGCTAAACATTTTCAACTGTGTACGAGTACACTGTGTGTGTTTTTTTAGTTCTGAGAAGAACTATTTCCTCTCAAGGGGCTTGTTTTTCATGACTTTGAAAAGCATCACGTGGCTTGTTGGTCTATGAGTTTCACATTTATGATTAAAAACAAATGCAAGAAGAGCAGTCTGCCACAATACCGCAACTCCTCCTTCTTTAGGCTAAAAACAAAAGTATTTATATCATAACATTATTCAAACATTTTAGAATATGAAGCAGAGCATGAATGGTTTGCAAGAATTTTTTTTTTAAATAAAAAAAAATAAAAACACACACACACACTAAAATGGAAATGATCCTTAAAAGTTTGAAAAGATAAATCTCCTAGCAGGAAAGGCTCTTTCAAAGTAAAAGCATCTAAAGGCATTGTCTCAATGCTATCAAATTAGGTACAGCTACTTTCAGCTTCTGGAAACAGTCATAGGGAGATAAGTCCTAAAATAAGAGTAAAGCACATTGTACCTCAAGGCTGGTGCTGTTGTCCCCTTCATCCATGTCTGGAGGTGCAGCAGGAGCAAAGACAAAAACAAAAAGAGAAGGCTGAGTTAAGAGATGACCGCAGCTTGTGATACAAACTCTTGAACGCCACAAGGGGGACAATAATTTGTTAACTTTATCATCCCTTTGTGTCTGTGCAGAGCAACAAAGCCCAGCAGTGAAGTGCTGGGGGACGGGACTTCCCCGGACGGGACGACTCCTGAAGAAACTTCTGCGAAGAATTCACACAGGAGCTCCCCGGGAGCCTCCCCAAGGTGCCACAACCGGCGGCACAGCCGGACCCATCCCCGAGCTCCGACGGAAGGAGAACACCGGGACGGCACCGCGGGACGGGCACTGCCCGGGGACAGCCGCGACACTGCCCGGGCACGGACCGGCACCGAGCGCTGCGGGTCAGGGAAGCCCCGGGCACCCTCCTGCTCACCCCCGGCAGGACCCGGGGCACCCTCCCGGAGAGCTCCGGGGGCTCTGCCCGGCCCCGTCTGGCCAGGCTAAAGCTCGGCACACGGGCGCGAAACAACAACCTCCTCCGCCGGGCCTGGGGCACCGGCACCGGCCGGGGGCACCGCGGGGCTGCACGAGCCCGCAAGGCCCGGGTCCCGCCGCCGCTCCCCAG